>CACVCL010015029.1:12500-272813 GCA_902729485.2 Mus minutoides | reverse complement strand
TTCATGGGCATCTATTTCTTTAGGTTAGGGAAGTTTTCCTTAATAATTTTGTTGAAGATATTTACTGGCCCATTAACTTGGAAATCTTCACTCTCTTCTATATCTATTATTCTTAGGTTTGGTCTTCTCATTGTGTCCTGGATTTCTTGGATGTTTTGAGTTAGGATCGTTTTGCATTTTGTATTTTCTTTCATTGTTGTGTCAATGTTTTCTATGGAATCTTCTGCACCTGAGATTCTCTCGTCTATCTCTTGTATTCTGTTTGTGATGCTTACATGTATGGCTACTGGTTTCTTACCTAGGATTTCTATCTCCAAGTTGTCTCTCTTTGTGATTTCTTTATTGTTTCTACTACCATTTTTAGATCATGAATGGTTTTGTTCAGTTCCTTCACTTATTTCATTGTGTTTTCCTGTAATTCTTTAAGCGATTTTTTTTGTGTTTCCTCTTTAAAGTATTCTACCTGTTTAGCTGTATTCTATTGTATTTCTTTAAGGAAGTTATTAATGGCCTTCTTAAAATCCTCTACCAGCATCATGAGACATGATATCCAGGACTTGCTGTGATATCAATACTGGGTTCTGAGGATGCCAAGTAGTCTTGGTTTCTGTTGGTAAGATTCTTGAATTTTCCTTCCACGATCTGGTAATCTCTAGTGTTAGATGTTCTTGCTGTCTGTGGCTGGAGCTTGTTCCTTCTTTGAGTCTGTAAGCCTGTGTCAGCACTCCTGGGAGACCAACTCTCTCCTGGCAAGATGAGTGCACCGAGGGCTGTGGAAGAGCTCCACCTCCTGGGTGCAGTTATGTGCCTTTGGGACCCTTCTCAGCTGTTCTGTTGCTTCTGCAACCTGTGTATTCCTGAGTAAACCCAACTTAGAGAGTCATAGCAGAGAAAATGGTGCTCTGACCTGAGACCCAGGGTCAGACACTTCCTTGAGGCAAGCTTTATTCTTGCAGGGAATGTGCACAGTGGATTGAGCCTAAGTCCTTACCACAAAATATACAGCATGTACATGGACCTGTGCGTGTGCTCATGTGTGTGTGCATGGACATGTGTGTGTGCACATGTGTGTGTGTGCGCGCACACACACACACACTCATGTAAGCATAAGAGAGAGAAAGAATGAAGAGAGAGAGAGATTGAGAGAGAGATATTAAGAGAAAGATTGAGAGAGAGAGATTGAGAGAGAGATTGAGAGAGAGAGAGATTGAGAAAGAGAGAGATTTCATCATGAACTTGGCTTTCCATATTTGTACTCCTTTTGTTCCTACTGTTAAGCCAAGTATGGCATGTCTGTTCCACTGTAACCCCCACCCCATCTTTCCCAGGCTGCTAAACAGGAGGATTTTCTCATCTTCTTGCATCTTATACGTTGAAAAAATATACTCCCGACAATGAATTGTTGTTTATCCAATCACATGTTTAAATCTTGTAATCAAGCCCATCAAATTTCATCCCATATGGAACTCTCATGTTCTGGACACACACACACACACACACACACACACACACACACACACACACAAACGTACGTGTGTGTGTGTGTGTGTGTGTGTGTTTACCCATATAGTTGGCTTATCAAAATGAATAGCTCCATCACCATTATGCTCCTGGTGCTCAGTCATCCCTGAAAGCTGTCAGCAATGTTTTCCTTATAATTTCATCCCAGCTGTTGATTTGGCAAAGATGGACTAGAGAATAGAGTTGAAGCAGTTTCTGATGAGTTTTGTGTTCCCTGGATGGGGAGAAGTTTGTTTGTTTATTTGTTTGTTTTTAATAGTAATTTTCACATTTCTCCTGAATGCTAGAGTCTTGGTAAACCCAGAGATAGAGATCAGAACTAATTTTAAAAGGCATTTATCCAGAAATTCTGGTTCTCCAAACCTTCATATAAGAAGTATAATCTCCTAAGCTCAATGGACATCTCATAAGGGAGCATCAAGAAAATAGAGCCCACACAATAGGGACAAGGCCACAGAATAATTTCTTATGAGCATGAAATGGGTATTGAAAACAGTATCTCGTAATAGCTGCAGTTGTCTACACTATGAGTGAACAAGGTAGTCTTTCAGCAGCTAATCATGGTTCATTGAGAAGTTCATAGGACCTTTCCCTTCCTGCTGAACTATTGACTGTTAGATTCTGATGGGGATAAGGTCACTGCATTCAGATTTGTCTTAAAAATTCAGTACCTCTAGTAATTTTCAAGTTCAGAAAATAAACCAAACTAACACAGGGTGATTTTCATGATATCTTCCTCAATTCTGTGAGGGTACTTTTAAAAACATAATGCCAGATCTTCTTAGGATATGCTGTTATGCCCTGTTCCATGGAGACTTTGAATAATGTTTCCAGGTAGTTGCCTGACTATTAGAAGGTACTAATTATCTATGATAACATTAATTATCTATGATAACATTACCTTAGAATGTGATTGTCTAGCCAGTAGAGCACTTGTTAAAGTTGAATTTCAGATTTAATCAATAATGTTTTCTTTTATTATGCATCAACTCTCCATCTTTGTGGTTACTTATATAAGACCTACACAAGACATTCAGCAATAGATGGGAACGTACTCATACCCTATCTAGTCCAGAAGATGTAATGGCAGTCCAGGGATGCTGGAAGAGAGGAAGTCTCTGTCTTCAGGGACGGAACCACTGACAAGTTATGTTTCTAGCAGTGGATAGTTTCTTACCCATGCTCACGTAGGTAGCCCTAGTCAAGCCCAGTAAGTTACCAAGCAAATACAAAGCCAAAACTAAATCATGAGAGTGGGATGGAGACTTAAGGTATTGTGAGTTTGGGAAGCAGAGAAGAAAGGAGAGAGGAATTAGAGTGAGCAGTTATGTATGAAGTTGTCAACAAACTGAATAAACACAATTTCCAAGATAAGGCCAACAAATACAGTTTCGAGCATTATGTCATGGGAAAATAGAGGGGATGGAAGAGAACACGCGTCCCACCAGAGATCTGGGGCTCTGGGTGGGTGGATGTGGGGGATTGCCTCATGTACTCTATGCTATCAGGGTGAACATCTGGCTGTGGGAAGCCATAGAACCCCAGTCTGTGGGAGTAGAGAGGGAGCAATCTGGGGGTCTCTGGGCCTCATGGTGTCCAGAGACTACAGGTTCTCAGTTTCAGAAGAGCTGAGAACAAAGTGGGGACCACGGGGATAGCTCGGTCTGCCCCAGGGGCAGGAGGGAGAAACACTGAGTGATTTCTGTGCAGTTCGTGGCTGGAGCACAGGAAGGCCTTATGGCAGGAAAGGTTAGACAAGGCTCTTTTAGAGGAAAGCCCACTCTGTTTTCCCAGCATGCCTAGTCTCAATGAGCAGAGACAGTCCATGGTTTTAGAGCTTTTTGTAGAAAGGCAGAAAGAAAGAGACAAGGTAGAAAAAGAGAGGCCAGCCCTGGACACATGGAGAGAGGGGAGAAGGGAGGGGAAGAAGGAGAGTGAAAGATGAGAATAAGAGAGGTAAGAGCTTAAAAGAGTAAGGAGGGGCCAAGCAGCCTCTGTTATAGTGGCCTGGGCTATCTTGCAGTTCTAGAGTAGCTGTGGAGAGGAGCATACCTGGCTATTGTTAGGTAACTATGAGGGTGGAGTCTAGTCAGAATGTCCAGAGCATGGGACTTTGTCTGTGTGACTAATAGTCACAGGATTAATATTATAGAGTTGGGAGCTCCATAGTGTCAGGTGCCTATGTCTGTCTGGGAGCATGGCTCACTGTTCCATCCCTTGTAGAGTTTCTACTGGGTCTCTGGAGTAAGTCTTGCTCAACCAGAAAATAGGCTGGCTTTCATGTGGTCCCACAAGTCACAAAAATTAAAATTTAAAAATAAATATTATTGGTCAGAGATATAATTTATTTTGTATATGTGAGTGCGCTGTGGCTATCTTCAGACACACCAGAGGAGGACATCAGATCCTATTACAGATGGTAGTGAGCAACCATGTAGTTGCTGGGAATTGAACTCAGGACCTCTGGAAGAGCTGTCAGTGCTTTTAGCCACTGAGCTATCTCTCCAGCCCCAGAGTTATAGTTCTATAATATGTATTTATTGACAAGGAATGTTTTTATTTATTTTTATGCTTGAGAAAGGCTTTTGATCATGAACTCGTGATTCTGATGCCCTTCTGCAATCACACCTAGCCATATTGAGGTTTTGATCTTGACAATCAAGTGTTTAATTAAATTCAGCTTGAGAAATATAGTGATAGGAAATTATTGTTAGAATGGCTTTAAATTGCATATTTAAAACAACATTGATTCTACCAATACCACATTCTTACCTCATTGCAGAATAGCTGCTTTTGAAGCCTTTTCTTAAAATATTTCTATGCGATAAACTTGATCATTGTTGTCCAAGGGAAGCATCATCCTGGAGCCTGACATCCTTACCAATGTCTCTTTTTAAAATGAAATGCAACAAATTCTCTAACATTTTTCCTTTCCATCTTCTGAGATTACTAGGAGTTTAAAGTAGTCCTAAGGCTTTGTGAGTTACAACCAAGATATTATGTTCTTGCTGCTAGAATTTTCATCAAACCTGATAATGGTAACATTTTATTTAAAAAATTTTAATCAACTACATATAGTTGCTTGACTATTGTCCGTTTATATTGACAGTCAGGTTTCATCAATGAGAAATGTAAGCCCTAGAACCCAGAAACAAGAGGCAATTTTTGTTCTTTTAGTATTTATCTTTATTTTTTTTTTTTTTAGAATAAGCAGAGCATGATTTATTTTTAATAGAAAGGAAATACACCTTAAAAGATACTATCCTCAAACTTTTATGATCTTAATATACTTTAGAATTATGGTGCCTCCAAAGTGATTGATTAGTGGATGAACTGAACCTTGTAAGTCAATGTTATCTTGAAGTGCAAACACAACGGATAAGTGGAACCACTAAATAACTTCAAAGAAGTTGTAAGGAACAATTCAGGAGAATCACAAAAGGCCCTGTTAGATTTGATCTATGTGTATAGTATCTCATTATGCCTGTCTTTTCTAATTAAAATCACTGTTATATAACGTTCTTCATCATAAAGTAATATTGATACCCAGCAAGGACTCACTGACAGATGTTCAGAGAAGCCAATACAATGAAATCAGGTTTGGGGGAGGAAACTGGAGTTGTACTACAAAGTCAGTGGTCAAGGACAGGAACATAAAGCCAGAGACAGACTCTGCTAAGGACAGCTGACTGAGATGAGGATATTTCTAGACAAAATGAAGCAGAAATGGCTTGGTAATTAGATGGTGAGGAGAGAATATTTGTAGGTGTGTAAATGGGTTTCATGCCATCCACCTCTAACATTTCTTGCTTTTAGAGGAAAAACATGTCATGTTTTATATACGAGGGTTTTTTTGTTTGTTTGTTTTTGTTTTTTTGGTTTTTTTTGTTTTTTTTTTTTTTTTTTTTTTTTTTTTTTTTTTTTTTTTTTTTTTTTTTTTTTTTTTTTTTTTTTTTTTTTTTTTTTTTTTTTTTTTTTTTTTTTTTNGCATAATTTATGGGGTGGTAGAAGGCAACACTGGGTTTGGATTCTCTCCTTTTACCTTGGTGGAGGACAATCTCTTATTTGGTTTCTTGGTACATAAGCTAGGCTTGCCCAGGAGCTTCAGAAAATCCTCCTATCTCTAACTCTTGTCTCTCCATTGGAGTACTGGCTGTGGTTATAAATACTTGCACTGTGACTCTGTCATTTGCATGGGTTCTGGGGACTAGAACTCAGGTCATTGTATTTGTGAGATAAGAAATTTATCCACCAAGCCATCTCTTCAGTCCTAATTATACAACACTTAAAGCCATTTTATATATATATATATATATATATATATATATATATATATATATATATATATATATATATAATTTAAGACACTTGAGTTTAAGAATTTACAAAAATTTTATCTGAGTATGAAGAGCATTTATATTCTTCTTTTCAGATTTATCTACTAGATAATTTATTAGCATATTTACCATGCACTTTATAATTTTTTTTAGTCTCTCTCCACAAAGAGGCATTATACTTTTTAAAGTTATTTTCATGAAGATAAAATGAATTTTTTTAGAAGAAATACAAAACTTAAGTTTGGAGGAATAAGATCAGGAGGCTTATACTGCACAGTGAATAACTTTCTGATATGTGAAGATGTTCTGCCTTAGCCTGCTCCACCTAAAGAAACACCATCTCAAAGCAGTTCTAGCTCCAGTTAGTACAGAATGGAACAGACAATGATTTCAGAAGGCATGATCACTACTTCTGGGGTGCCTTTGTTTCAGGTCACTTTCAGCCAACAAAATGAGGAAATACATATATTTAACCTATATGCACATGCATAAAAACATGTAACATATATACAAACAATAATATAATATATACATATATTTTAGTCATATTAAATATAAAAATACTACTACAATATTCAGCATTAGTTACTTTCACAACATTTGGTTGCATAAACCTCAGTATTCAGTAGATTATCATGACAGCATTTTATTTCTGCATGATGCTGTTTTTACTCTTATTTTCTAGTTTGCTATTGCTTTTTCTTCTTAAAGATTACACCTTTATTTGTTCATCTCATTTTTTTTTCTAGAACCAACATATCCTTGTAACTTGCCCTTTGAATGCCAGAGGTTTTAAAATTCCATTGTGCCTGAAGGCTGTGACTCACATTTTGAGTTTTATCACCTATTGTTTCTGCATATGCTTTCTATATCATTTGTGCTTCATCTGTGTCCTTTGTTTTCCTTTACTACTGCTCAGGGTGAATTCCTGTCTTTACTCCTCTCTTTTCATGCATACATTGGGAGCACAGACCCAGGAATTAGTGAGAGAGTCATTGGAATGTATTTTTCTATTTTCTGCACTTCCAGGTGGGTTTAAGCTTTTCTGTAACTCAATAATATTAGGAGTATTTCCTTCATGAAGTTTACTTAATCGTTGATTTTATGGGATGTCATTATATTCAGGAGGGGAAAGTCAGTGGATTTTGTGTCCTATTTTATTTTTTAAATTAATCATTCCATTCATTTACATCTCATTTCCCAGTTACCCCTCCACAAACCTCCCATCTCATATCCACCCTCTCCCCAATCCCCTTTGCCTCTATGAGGGTGCTCCCCTTCCCACTCACCCTCTCCTGCCTCACCACTCCAGCTCCCCCCTATGATGGGTGTCAAAATTTCACAGGACCCAGTGCTGTCAGGCAAGGGCATCCTCTGCTTCATATGTATCATGAGTCCTGGGAACTTCCTTGTGCACTCCTTGGTTGGTGGTCTAGTCTTTGGGAGCATTGGGTGGTCCGACCAGCCAATGTTGTTCGTCCTATGAGGTTGGAATCCCTCTCTGATCCTCCAATCCTTCTGCAGCTCCCCCACCAGGTTCCCTGATCTCAGCCTGATGCTCCAAGCATCCATATCTACATTGCTCAGTTGCTGGCCTCCAGATCTCCCAAGGAGCAGCCACAGAGGTTCCTGTTAGGAAGCTCCTCTTGACTACAGCAACAATGTAGGGTTTGGTGTTTGCAGACAGGAAGGTTCCCCAGATGGAGGCAGTTCCCAGATGGCCCTTCCTTCAGTATCTGCTCCATTTCTGTCCCTTTTCTTCCTTTGGACAGGAACATTTCTGGATTAAAAACTTTGAAATGTGTGAGTGCCCCCATCCCTTGACCAGGGGCTGTATCTATCTGCTGGAGGTGGTCTCTACAGGTTCCATCTCCCCTTTTGCTGTGCTTTTCGGTTAAAGTCATCCCCATTGGGTCCTTGGAGCCTCTTGTTTCCCTGGTGTCTGGGATCCTTCTGTACAACCTGCTACATATTTTTATTCGATTTGCTGACCCTCTCTACCTCTCTACCATCCCATCCAGTACCTGATAATGTTCCTCTTATTTCCTTCCCCTCCTCTTTTCCTTTAGGTACCCTTCTCCCTTTACCTCCTGCAATGATCCTATTCCCCCCTCAAGGCAGGACTGAAGTATCCACACCCTGGTCTTCCTTGCTCCTAAGCTCCATATTGTCTGTGGGTTGAATCATGGGCATTGTGAGTTTTGGGGCTAGTATATGCTTATCAGTGAGT
Source organism: Mus minutoides (assembly GCA_902729485.2). Classification (NCBI taxonomy): domain Eukaryota; kingdom Metazoa; phylum Chordata; class Mammalia; order Rodentia; family Muridae; genus Mus; species Mus minutoides. Next base: position 264,725 of record CACVCL010015029.1, on the reverse strand, counting down.
AAATACCATGCATGTTCTTTTATGTCTCACTCAGGGTTGCATCACTCAGGATGATATTTTCTAACTCCATTCCTTTGCCTGTGGATTTCATGAAGTCATTGTTTTTAATAGCTGGGTAGTAGTCCATTGTGTAACTGTACCACATTTTCTGTATCCATTCCTCTGCTGAGGGACATCTGGGTTTTATCCAGCTTCTAGCTATTATAAATAGGGCTGCTATGAACATACTGTAGCATGTGTCCTTGTTATGTGTTGGAAATATATTTGGGTATATAGCCAGTCATATTATAGTTGAGTCTTCAGGTAGAACTATTTCCAGTTTTCTCAGGAATGGTCAGATTGATTTTCAAACTGGTTTACCAGATTGTAGACCCACCAGCAATGGAGAAGTGTTCCTCTTTCTCCATACTCTTGCCAACATCTGGTATCACCTTCATTTTTGATCTTAGCCATTCTGATTGGTGTGAGGTAGAATCTGTGTTCTATTTAAAATAGGCAACATCCATTATTCTTGAAACCTGGACTTTCTCCCAAATCATAATATCTAAATTTGAAATACTGAATGTCTAAGGAAAGAGAGTGGGTGTAATCATAACAATCATAAAATCGTCAGGTTTGAAGGTAGTGGGCATAGGTGAGTATTGGGGAATTATCGATGATGGGATGCAAATATTTCTCATCCTCTAAGGTTTTGAGATACATGAGATTCAAATTTTGGTTTAAACATCAAAACAAGAGTTAATGAAGTAATGAAGATTAGCACTGAGATAAAATAGATAAAGTGACAAGAATCCCTAGATTTCTAATTTAGGTACCTGGAAAATCATGTTCTGAGAACCACAAGTATCTCAGTCAAGAGAAGTATTTCATTCATGGGTTTTAGAAGCAATCTTGAAATTCTTTCAACAAGTATATTCTGGAACTTTCAGGTTTTGTTGTTATTATTGTATTTTTGCTTTTCTTTCTTCTATATTCATAGGAACTCCTCTTTTTATCTCTCTATCTGTATTAGTAATACTTATCATTATATTCTTACTTTAAAACTCATCATTGGAAAGGTGACCGTGAAGTATACTATTCTTTAAACTTTGTAGTGGCTATTCCTGGTTGTCAACTTGACTATATTTGGAATGAACTATCACACGGAATTGGAAGGCTCACCTGTGATCCTAATCTAGAGGTTAGAAGACACAAGTTTCTAACATGGATGTTTACATGGAGATCTTGAGGTGCAGTGGCTATGAATTCCAGAAGATTAAGACAGGGAGATCTCTGGGATCAAGATCATCTGGGATAAAGCAAGTCCCAGATCCAGTCATGGTGGCACACACCTTTAATCTGGGCCACATCTTCTGCTGGAGACTGACATAAGGACATTGAAAGAAGGAAGATTTGTTCTCCTTTGCCTGCTTGCCTTGTGGGACTGATCAACTGCTAGATCCTTGGACTTCTATTCACAGCTGCTGCTGACCATTGTTGGGAAGTTGGACTACAGACTGTAAGTCATCAGCAAATCCAATTACTATATAGAAACTACCCATGAGTTCTGTGACTCTAGAGAACCCTGACTAATATAGACCTTAAATAAAATATTTGAGAGCAAGTAAAGATGAATAAAATTTATATTAGGAAAAATATAAATTCACAATTAATTTGGTATTTGGGGGATATTTTAAACATACTAAAGACATGAAATGTTTCCATAAGATGGCCATTTATCTTTAAATATTGTGTAACTGAAATATGGGCTAGATGCTAAGTTATTTCACTAATTCTGAGGAGTAAACAGAAGGTCAGAAATGAAAATGGACCAGGTGGTAAATTTGAGTAGCATAGCCAAATGGCTGAGGTTAAGTGCCACAGAGATGATATAGAAGTGCAGAAAGTAATGGGCTGAAAAGCACTGGGGAGCTCGAATATTCTGGATTATCTCGGAAACCAGGGGTTTCAGGAAATCAGCAACAATTTTCATAATCGAGCTGCTGGGTAAATGACTCCTTAAACAAGAGCTAGGTGGAGAGAATATTCAGTAAACACCTGTTGCATAAGTGAGACAAGTCAGTAATGAAAAGTCATGCCAGATAGGAATAAAGTAGAGTGTGGAGAATGATAAAGAGAGCTGGGATGTGACAAGAGGAGATGAACTGTCCTCAAGTGTCAATCATCAATCATATACAAATTTGCCCTGGCGTGGGCACATACTATTGTAAGTCTAGAGAAAAGCAGAGCATCTCAGTAGGAAACATTGTTTCCTTGGAATATGTTGAGGAAGACCTTGGCAGACATGACAAGTTGAATCCAAACCTGTGTGTGGGCTGATAAAACTATAGGTAAATATCCCAATGGAAGTTGGTTGTTCATGTCTAACTTCAACACTGAGTATGTAATGGCCTTCTTTAATCCTTTTGATGATTCTCTAAACGTTCTTCTTAATTTATCTTCACTCCTTTTTTGTAATTATTTTTTTCTATTTATTACTCCCACTTTTAAAATTTCCCCTAAGTTTTAACTTCTAGACAGTAAATTTCCACATTAATTAATTAGTTAATGACCAAGAAAATGTTGCTATGAAGTTATATTGATCATAAGTGAATGTTGGTATGTTTTGTTCTTCATAGTTTTGTTACTAAGGCTTTGCATGAAAGCTAACACTCATCTTTTATACATGTTCTCTCATCTGGCTGACATTCTCAGAGGCAAACATAGATGGTGAATTCTCTATTATTAATTTTATTTGCTAATAAGTACAGAATACCCAGTTAAATTTAAATTTTTAGATATTGATTGTATATTACTTTAAATGTAAGTATGTGACAACATATTTATTATAATGATCATATTATATTTCATTTAGTGTATGAGGCAGAAAATATAATTAGAAGTAGAATTTTCTCCACTACATCTTGACCATATTTTCTCAAATTTCTTACCTTCTTTTGCACATTTTTCTATTACAACTGTGTCATACAATGAAAAAATAGACCTCATGTGTTGAATCAGGAAGTAAAACAATCTCCAATAAGATCGATCATTCCAGGTTAGTATCATGTGCCTGCTAATACAAATATTTTAAGCAGTTTACATTATTTTTCAGATCAGTGGTTTAATTTTCAAAATCTAACTCTAGGCTATATTTTAAAACTAAATTTAAATTAAAAATAAAGGAGTTCTAGATGAAAATAAAATATACACACACATAAGTATGTTGCTTTGTGATAAGATCTTAGGACAATAGACCTAGTCTCAAACTCTCTATGTTAACGAAACTATTATTGAATTCATCATCTTTTTACCTCTACCTCTGAGTTCTAGGATAAAATACATGTAGTAATATGCTTCTCTGTCTCTGTCTCTGTCTCTCTGTGTGTGTATATGTGTGTTTCTGTCTGACTAACTGTCTCTGTCTCTACTTGTCTCTCTGTCTCTCATTCTCTCTCCACACACTCTAAATTAGATGTGAGAGGATGAATATTGGACTACTGAGAATATACCACTAGATTTATTAAATAGAATAAAATAGTATCTGAAATAATGACTGTAAAAACAGTCTCTTAAAAGTGCATTAGTCATAAATTTATCACAATATAATGGTTTAAAATCCAAAAAGAAAGAAATATGATTGTTGTTAAGAAATGTACTGACAGTGTTCTACAGTTTTGTCAAAGGTGTTGTAGAGCGAGAATGACTCTCAGGTAATGATAGAAATGTGGCAAGCCCCTGGAAAGTCAATTGGGTAGTAGCTATTAAAACTGAACTTTCCCAAAAAAACTTTGACCCAGCTATCTCATTACTGAAAATCTTTACCAATAACAGAAAAGCATCAGTATAGAAGGTTAGATAGCATAGATGCTTATGCAGTATCGTGAAAAATATCAGAGATAAAAATTAAATAATAGTGTCCCAATATAGAATTATTTGGATTCTCTTACCAAAATTATGTGTATGTGTCAGTTGAAATGGAATTACAGGAATTATGAGCTAAGAGAAAATCTTAGGATAGACAAATATATATCCTATGATCTTTAGTTTATCTTGTATACCACTAAATATATACATTTATGTAAAGTCGAGTAAATAAGAGTACAAAATAAGTTTATCAACAAAGATTCTATTTACTATTTTCAGTAGGATGAGCAAAATATTAAAGAGGATAGGAAGCATAAAAGAAGATGAAAAAAAAAAAGGAAAATGCTATTAGTGCATAAGTTTACTATCTGTCTGTCTGTCTGTCTATCTATGTATGCCTAAGTAGTTAAGATGATTGGCTAGTTTGGAAATCAGTCTTTAGATTCCTGCCCAATGTATGTATATTAAAGGATTTTCTTGATTTTGTTCAATGACCTCATGAATATTTTTTCTCTATTTCACTAGGTATGATTTTTGTTTGTCTATAACAAAAGTTACTGTCCTCAAAATTATGAGCTTGAAGTAGGAATATACTTGTCAGCTCTTTATTTTTTCTTTTCTTTTTTCATGCCTCTCTGTGAAAATAAATTACTCCAGATCAAATATATTTTTGACGTATTGCAAACTGGTAATTGAGAGAAACTGCAGACTCAGTAGTCACAGGAATGAAGCTGAGAAGCTGTCATTTCAAGGTATTTACATTTGCCTACATCAGAAAATACTAAATGCTATATCTCTATTTCATATCTCTCTATTGGAAGCTTAGATTTTACAAAACCCATTTTAATTAAAGTTTTTAAATGCTTTAACCTCCCTTCTATTTCACCACCCATCAGAGGTAGTTGAAAGGAAAGGTAAATAGACCAAAGTGGGATGTGGACCTGTTTAGAAATTGTTCTTTTGGGCAATTCCAATCTTAGTTGTCAGGATAACAGCAGTTCAGTTCTCATGAATCAGCAGTGGTATTTCAATTCACTTGCAAACACCATTCACAAATCACCCATGGCAGTGTGATGGAGAAGAAACCATGAAGTTCTGTCAATCACCTGAACACCAACAGTTTTTGGTACATTTCTATCTACAAAGTCACAACAAATCATGATGAGTGACGAAGGCAAGGCAAACCATTGCTGCAGTGTCATCATCAAAGATCACTATAAGCAAAGCCCAACAATTACCAGCAAAGAGTGGCAAGGTGAGCCAATGCCACAGCATTGTCCACTGCTTGGGGGTTGTCTTTATATCCTTTCCAAATATCACGTGTTCTCTCTAGCATCAGCTCAACAAAACATTACATGGCATTTTTTTTTCAGGCATCTTCCAGAAAAACAGCACATGTCAGTTCTCAGCAAAACATCCTCCCACATATCTGCCTCAGCAAAAAGCATCCTCTGATAAGACAGCTTCCTGAAAAACAACACATGATAACTGAGCCTGCAAAAAACAAAACAAAAAAAACCCAAAACAAACCAGAAATATCCACTTCACCTATCTGCTTGGATTGTGCATGATAAGAAAAGATGGGAGTCTTACAAGATTATCAAGTGATTGTTTGCAGAGAGACCTCATCTTCACACAAGAAACATTTTCTTTCTGTGTCCCTGAAGTGCTATAGAAAGAGTGTTATAGCTGCGAGTGGTGGCGCACGCCTTTAATCCCAACACTCGGGAGGCAGAGGCAGGCAGATTTCTGAGTTCGAGGCCAGCCTGGTCTACAAAGTGAGTTCCAGGACAGCCAGGGCTATACAGAGAAACCCTGTCTTGACCCCCCCCCCCAAAAAAAAAAAAGAAAGAGTATTATAAATTTCACTAATGATGTCAAACATGTGGGAAACCACAGTGCCTGCAATTTCTCTCATGCTATGAAATCCTGTTTACACATTAATACTTTTCTGTTACCCTTCTTTATTTAGTGTTTGTTAGTTTTGTAGATGGAATATTTACCCTCATGCCTCCCTCTCAGGCATTACATCCAGCACAATGTTTATGTGCCTCCATCTTTAGATTAACTCACCAATCTAGAAACTTCTTTGGAGAAATACTCAGAAATTTGTCTCTTAGATGACTGTAGATACTCTCAAGTTAACAAACAATAGCAAACACTGGAGTGGACAATTGCAAATCTTTTCCTACTTAACAGAGAGGAAGGAATAGCAGTATGTGCAGGTTTAATTTTTGTGCTGCTATAATAGAAATCTGGGAGAAGATGGAAAAGGTGCAGTACCTGTTTGTTACTGTAAATGTAAAATTATTGTTAAGCATTCATGAATAGGCTCGGCCAAGGGAGCAGAGATAGAGTTTTCAGTGATTTATAGAAAAAATTTGCAGGCAAACAGATTTTTTTTTTTTTTTGAAAACCAAAGTTACTTATTTGTCCCTTTCTGCAGTAGATTTTGAAAATTCCAACAAATGCACATTGGTTTTATTTGATCTTGCTTGTGTGAGTGATACTAACTACTTCACTCATCTACACAGGGAGTCTGAAGTTTCCAAGTTACAGAAGGTTCCAGAAGAACTGAAAGAAAGTCTCAGTTAGTGAGGAACAAACAACAGATGAGAAGAGTGACATGGAATGACATTGACAGAGAGAAGCTTGGCTAAGAAACAAGCCTGACATCTCCCAGCTCATGAGGGACCTAAAAGCTAACTGACTTCCCCCAACTCATGAGGGACTTAAGTGCTAATCAAGAGAGCCAGAGAATAGTTATACTAAAATCATACTATACAGACCAGCATAGAAAGTTAAGGAGAGGAGAGCTTTCTACTCTCATAAGAAATTAATATGTTTTTCAGTTTTCAATCTTCACTACCCAAGAACAGTGATACCAGGCCATAGGGTCTAGCGTGAAGAACATACTTAGGTTTCCTGGTATAAGTACCTTTACATAAGCACCAGGATGACATGTTATTATGTGGTTAATGCATATATCTTACATCTTTCCTGGGATAACCATCTAAATCAGAGGTAGTGCAGCAAAGGTCAACATGATATAACTGGGGCTGAGCTATAATCTCCCAAAGAATCATGCTCTAGATATATCAGCCATCACAAAAATGCATACACACACACACACACACACACACACACACACACACACACACATTATACTCTGCTCATTTGGTTGAAGAGGCTGCAGTGATATTTTGAAGAGCAGGATTCTTCCCAATGAACATCTCACTTAGTCATTCTTTGAATGGAGCTAGATAAGCAGAGAAACCCATTCTTGGGTTTAGGTCAAGCATTGTTTCAACAAGGACTGATCCATGTATTTAGTCAGAGTCACACAACAAGGTGACCAGATTATTTCTTGGGAAGCTTGCCTCTGTTGTGTGGACAAGTTCACATCTATGGAAAAGAAGATTTCTGCAAGAAAAGCAATTTCTATAAACCCTTTTAATTTTATAGTTATTTTCTCTAGACAGACTAATTTAGGTTAACCTCTTAAGTATGTGGAGACAATCTCATGAAGTGTATCACCTCTGTTGGAAGGGTGAGATGAATAGAAAGGTACTTGTGATTTTTTAATTAGTGCCAAGCACAGTGTTGAGTATAACAAGTACAGGATAAACGGGTCACCCCAACCCTTAGGCTCAGCTGGAGAAGGTGTTCTTTCTCCACTAATCAACTCAGGAGATGCCAGCACATTCTGTCCTTGATTATAATTACTTCACCCTATTTCTTTCCTCTTCTTTTTCTAAAAGTTGATTTCTATCAGGTCAGGATTCAGAAAGAAGAGTGGCTGTGAGGAACTCCTTGAGAGTTTCAATGAGTGGCTCTCTGCAGGCACACGAAAAAGAGGAGAGGTGTGTGGGAGAAGTCCTTTGAAATGTTTGAATTTATCAAGGAGTCTGATAGATTTGGATAATTTTAAGCAGTTCAAAAGAACTGGATTAGAGGATTTAAGAATGAACCCTGGGAGTAGGTAACCCAAAATAACCTAGCAGTAGATTATTATTTTAATTAGAAGTTGTCAAATCATCTTTTATAGGAAATTAAGTGTAATCAAATAGTTTTAAATACTATCTAGTATTTATCCATTGTGTGCCACTGTAATCAGTCAGCAGAGAACATGTACTTTGTAATTAATTTTTACTTCTCTCTGCTCTAAGGCCAAGGAGTACAAGATTTAAAATCAATTTTTTCTTGACATTTTAAATTTTTTTCCTAATTTATTCTTGTTTATATTTTCATTCTCACATAATTATTAGTTATGATACTCCATATTTCAAATTATTTATATTTTTATTTTAATTTCTCATGCTAGTTTACCTTTGTTTTATAGGGATAAAAACAGAATTAAATAAAATTCCTTTTTTTTTTTTTTTAAATGGTAGGGCAAAGTGATAAGCCCCCAGCCAGAGAATGCGCCAGTGATATCATACAAACAGCAAGGCGGCATTTCTGGGGTAACAAGTCGCCTGTTAGTGAGGCAGACCTAGACTTTATAAAGTGGGAGTGTTTAAATCAGCTTTGTAAACTTATTACAATAAAAAATTATTTTACTCAAAAAACATTCGAAATGTAAATATCTAATAAAAATTAAAAATAGATAATAACATTTAAAAAATGACTTGGCAATAAGTGCCTTCCTCTACTGAGCTATCTTGCTGACCCAAAGACTATGATTTTTTTGAAGAACAAATTACTATAATCTTCCCAGATATAGGAATAAAATCAGCAGCTACTCTTTGTTGAGCAATGGCTATGTGGCAAGTGCTCGTTATGAATCTTCAAAGTGACATAATGTAATTAGCTCCATTGTCATTCACATGGATTCAAGGAATAAGTAAGGTGAAACACAGGCATGTCACTTGTGAATGATGGGGAAATCTTCACTCATAAATCTATATTCTATTTCTATAAAATGGTGACTTAACAAGATAATTACAGTCACTCGAGTGTCACACCTAGTTCTTGCACTCCTATAGGTTTGACAATAGCACAGTGGTATTATATCCATTTGGGGATTTGCCTTTAATAAAATATCCCAATTTACATTTTGGCTGATGTTATTTTCTTTCTTCTAGAGTTGTTTAATTGTTGTAATTAATGATTATTCATAATCGTGTTACCAAAATTAATTTTACATGAATTAATTTTGAAATTCTGACATTTTATTTAAATGTCTCAAATAATTATTTTAGAAATATAGGTTGATTGACTAAGCACATATAGAACATTTTTGAGAGTTGCAATCCATTTAAACTGAAATTATTTGATGAAGTATTTTAATTAGTATTATTCTATTATCACAGCACTTAAGGGGCCTTGACCAGAGATCTTAATAAAATAATGAAAGAACTCTTTAGTAAGAATTCAAGGTCAAGGCAAAGTAAACTACTAACAAAATGCATAATCTATGATCATAACTCCTCGGTGTCTTCATAGGAATCAGGAGAGCGTATGCTCCTCACAGAGAAAGGGTCCAGATAAGAGACAGAGGCCATGGTGCATATTGATTAACAGTGTCAGTACTGATAAAGTAATCATATCATTAAAGTCTGGGTCACTGCTGCCTGTCTAGCCAGCCATTTTATGCTGTTACTACTGTCTAAAGGAAACTTTCTCATATACTGCTACTCGGAAACTCTCTCATGCCTGAGTTGACTGCATATTCTGTTTTGTTCTATGATTTTTGTGTTCTTGGAAACCAATCACAGTAGAGGTCAGTTAGATCTGCTTTGTATAGTTAGCCACAATAAACTTGGACCTGAACTAACCACTCAGCTGCACTTCCTGCTCCTGTGCATAATAAGCTGCCCCTGAAATGGACCCCAACACAAGAAAGACATCTGCACCAATATAAGAAGCCATTTGGAATACAACTTCCATTTTGAGTAGGGGTTGAATGAAGTTTAAGCTTCCAAGGCCTCCCTAGATAACTGACATCCTGTTTGGCAGAAGAAGGCATATAAATGGGTAACTTATATCCTGGTTGGCAAGTTGAGACATGAATGCTAGACAAATCACAGCTGAGTAACCCAACTGGTGAGAGGAGGATAAAAGTACTGCAAATACACATTCCTAAGGAAATTCCTATCTCTAAATACTTATTGGTGAAATAACTTGGCATAGACTTTTATGGATATCAGGCCTAAAAGCTCTTTAGAATTTTAGTGGAGGGCTACAATTGAGCTCTTGAGTCTGTACTTTGATCAGTCTTGTGGTTGGCAGTCAGTAAACCTTCCCTGATTGTCTGAGATCTGTATCTGAGGGATTTGTGCAGCCATTCCCAATCCTGCACACATACCAGTCACAGCGATACACTCTGGGTCAAAAGATAAACTAAAATAAGTTAAATATGAATATAAATATATAATTTTACACTGTAAATATAATGTACATATAAAAATATAGAATACATTTTACATTGTTAATATGTAGGAAATCTTAATTACATGAGTTATTTTTTTAAGGAATTTAAAACCTTAAGTCTTTCTTTAATTGAAAACAAGCTAACATTGATTTCCAAACCCTAGAGAATCAGTAGAAAGTTTTTATAAGATGTAATCTAATATGTATATAGAAATATCTTAATAGGTTTCGAATTCACACACTTAGCTTATTTCTTAGTTTTACTGGGTCCTATATTTCTTACTCAGTTTTTTAAAATTAATGAATACCATTTTAAGTAATATTTTCATTTTATTTTATTAATAAAATACATATATTCTAAGTAATATTTACACTAATATATAATATGTTTATATAGAAATGTAATTACCAACAGCCACACAGACACGCACACATACACATATACATACATATATACATACATACATACATACATAGTTCATTTTGAACATATCCCCACTGCTGTCTCATTCCAGATTTCTTTGGGATAACCCAACACATCTCCATACTAAATTCAGGCCCTACAAGTGTGTTTTTAAATTAATAACCCACTGAGAAAATTACTGCTGCTCATAGGCGCATAGGTATAGGGGCCATACACCGAGGACTAGCAATTGGTACCTACCTAATGACAAGAAAGTTTTCCTCAGTAGCTGCTAGCAGTTAGTAGCTTCTCAGATAAGAGAAGGACTTCAAACTTTACTCTCCAAGGATTATTTTTTAATATAATATAATCTTCAAAGTTCCACTTAATAATCCATGTATTTTAATTATGTAAATCTTATACATTCAGTTAATTTTTTGATAAAATTGTTGTTTAAAAAATAGAATAGGCCAGGCATGGTGGCGCACGCCTTTAATCCCAGCACTCGGGAGGCAGAGGCAGGCAGATTTCTGAGTTCAAGGCCAGCCTGGTCTACAAAGTGAGTTCCAGGACAGCCAGTGTGCTATACAGAGAAACCCTGTCTCAACCCCCCCTCCCCCCAAAAAAAGAATAGTTAATATTGTTGCTACATGTTTTTATAACTGTTTGACCTATCCTTTATATTTTATTATAATTTATTGATAAATAAAGAAAACTTTTGAGCTGGTGTTGTCATTCATCTGTAATTTCAGAAATTCCAAAAGGCAGGCAGAAGGCCAAAGAATTCAATGTTATTCTCTGTTATGTGAATTTATGAGTTTGAGGCCAGTTTGAGCTACCAAGATCCTATCTAAAAATACATAAAAATAAAACAAAGATTTTACCAAATATATAAACATTTTGATACATTCACAGGATACAGAGGAAGGAAGTGAAATAGACGGACTTTTTCCTTACATCATAATCATCAAGGAGCAAAAATATAAATATATTAAGAGAAATTTATAAGAAAAATAATATGAGTTTCTAGTGTATGTGTTACTTTATATACAATAGTCCTGTGGAGTTAGTAGCAGATATTGAATCCATTTTGTGCTTCATATTTCTAGGACTGGAGCAACTTTTCTGACTGAGTCACATACATAGCAAGTATTAGACTTAGCCATGGCACATGTCTGTGACTACAGTGGTAGTACCCCAGTGTGCACATACATGGTCTGTAGCTGTACTTTAATGACATTTAATAAACTAAATTTGTACATGAGGCCAAGCAGACTGTGTGTTAGAGAATAAAACATGTGTCACAATAAAACTTGACCTTTCTGGGCTCCCAGAAGTGAAGTGTTGGAGGGTGTCATATCTTAGCCAAATTACAACTCCAATAGTGACCAAAATAGTATATGTTGATCCTGTATATATTACAAAAGCAAAGATTAAGTCATAAAATAAGGTGGTTTGAAGTATCTTTTATAAATAGAATTATCTTTGTGGAAAAATAGGTGGTTTTCTCAAATTCCAATGATCTTTATTAAATTATGACCTATATGCACCCGAACTGCCATTATAATGACTATAAATTCAAAATCTCTTTTTATTGCTTCCTTGGAAAATTAATGTGCTTAAATGTCAAAAAAAGCTAGCTCTGTAAATTGGCTACCTTTTTACAGAAAGTGCCAGCCTGTACATATCCATTTTCAAGAGAGGTTAAGGAAGAGATAAAGTTCTCCTTTCTGCCTTCTTCTTGTGTGTACGTGTGTTATAAATTGTAAACTTTTATCAATTGTAAATCATAAAAATTGTAGGAGCTTTCTCATCAATTGTCTCTTATACAGAGGCCTTGGAACTGAAGTTAATTTGAAATCCCTTAGGTTTCTCTGGCTAGCCTAGTGATTAGGCGATTGCCCTTAATTCTGCAAATAACTATCAGTGTTTTCTAGAAAGTGAATCTTCCATTCAGAGCTCTTTTACACTGTGTCCACTGCCTTCCTTTATGAGTTTTTGGTTGCTTATACTATTATCTCGGCACCATATGTTTGTTCATTTTTCTATATACTCCATTTCTTCTCACAGAAGGCGCTTTGCAACTGTTTTCATGTGTAGCCTTTGTTTGGCCCTGGCTATTCTAAGATCAGATGATGTGAGAGGACACAGGTCAGTACAAAGTTAAAATGAGCTCATTTGCTCCCACTTTGAGCCCTGCAAAGGTTGAAGAGTTTAAGAAAAATGGAAAATAACGCAATAGAGGATAGCGAATCGCAGCATTTCCACTGCTCGAAGGAAGTGAGCCTCCTCCCAAAACAATGCGTTCTTCACAGGCTGCTCAAAAACAATTAGTGTTTTGTGCGTAAGACCCACAAAATGTTCACTCTGTAGGAAGCTTCTTGTTTTCATTAACTTCCTGGCATCTCAGCACTTATAGTCATGCTATCATGATATCATGTATTAAAATGGAAAACATACTGAGAAATTTTATTTTATTTTTTATTTTATTTTTTTTAGTGGCATCAAGATGTGTTCATTTCAAAATAAATAAATTCTATTGTTCTAAAAATGTTAGTGATATTACTGGTAGACTTAATGGTATGAAGCACCCAGTTTTTTCAAGTCATGTTTTTAAAGTAACAATGGATTTGTATTTTTGAGTCATATCTATGTATCTAAAGTTGCCCTTATTAGAAGAGCTAGACTGTGTGGATTACAGTCTTTGCAGAGTGAGAATAGCAAGTATTCCCAATCTTCATCAATGTTAGAGTGAAGACTAGTTTATATAGTATAATTAGTTTCACTGTCAAACTCAATTTTAAAGCAAAGAAAAGGTAGTTAGCAGTCTAAGAGATTCATAGCACCATTAAATAATATCAAGAAAACATGGGCTGGTGAGCAGCTCAGTGGTCCCCATGTTTGTAGTATGAGAGAACTTGTGGTAAATCACCAATTCTGCAGCATTGACAAGGAATACCTATATGGATTTAAAAGTAAATATCATGAAAACATGTTTTATTGCATTCAGTTACATAATATACTCCAGAGACCTGGAGGTATTTTCATAGCTGAACACTAAGTCTAGATTTGGTCATAATTTGTATGCTCTGGGGAATAAACAGGGCTTATTTTCTCAGGCATTTCCTAATCTCCTAATTTCAAAAGCTGAGGCAAATTTTAGAAAGCACAATAAATTCCTATGAAAATCTAAATATGACCTAAAACTACATTACTCTATAGGTTTAATAACTCTGTTAGTTACCGCACAAAAAATAAAAACATGCCCAATGAGAGATTGTACTCTTGCCCTTCATTTCCCTGTTAATGTAAAATTTTGTTTTGTATCCTGTGTGCTTTTCTTTGGTAAACCAATCCATTTCTGGGAATGACCTAAAGATCTTCCTTACAGTCTTCATTCACAAGCATTAGGTTGTCACAGTACTATCTTGCTGGCATCAGTTTGCTTCACAGAGTTTGGTTTTGCTGTGTTTTCTATTGGGTGGTGAGAGTCTTCTCATGGTGATAGAAACACAAGTTGTGTGACTATTTACATATGTGGATCTTGTTTCTTGCTCTGATCTTCCTGGAAAACACTAGAGTATATGGCAAAGTACCCTTGTAAATTTAGCGTAAAGGATGGAAATTGGACTGTTTCAGCATTTCTAGATAATCTTTTCTTGACAATTTTATTGTTAATTGTGTGTATGTGCATGTGTGTGTGTGTGTGTGTATGAATGTGTAAAGACTGTGGGTTTGCATGGGTGTGTGTGCATGCCTGTATGTATGTGTGTCTGGGGGCCATGAATTTATGTGTGTATGTGTGTATGTGAGGGTGTAGGGGCTGTGAGTTTGTGTGTATGCATGTGTGTGTATATGCTCATGTGTTTGTGTGTGTGTGTGTGTGTGTACAGGGGGAGGGATGCTCAACTTCCCCTGGAGGTCACAGATATCTTATTGCCCTGGAGATGGAGTTCCATGACTTTCTGTTTCATTCTTTTTTTTTTAATTTTTTTTATTAGATATTTTCTTCATTTACATTTCAAATGCTATCCCGAAACTCCCCTATACCCTCCTCCCCACCCTGTTCCCCTACCCACCCACTCCCACTTCTTGGCCCTGACATTCCCCTGTACTGGGGCATATAAAGTTTGCAAGACCAAGGGCCAACTAGGCCATCTTCTGCTACATATGCAGCTAGAGACACAAGCTCTGGGTGGTACTGATTAGTTCATACTGTTGTTCCATATGTAGGGTTGCAGCTCTTTGGGTACTTTCTCTAGTTTCTCAATTGGGGCCCTGTGTTCCATCCTATAGATGACTATGACCATCCACTTTTGTATTTGCCAGGCACTGGCATAGCCTCACAAAAGACAGCTATATCAGGGTCCTTTCAGCATAATCTTGCTGGCATATGCAATAGTGCCTGGGTTTGGTGGCTGAATAATGGGTGGATCCCCAGGTGGGGCAGTCTCTGGATGGCCCATCCTTTCATCTTAGCTCCAAACTTTGTCTCTGTAACTCCTTACATGAGTATTTTGTTCCCTATTCTAGGGAGGAATGAAGTATCCACACGTTGGTCTTCCTTCTTCTTGATTTTCTTTTGTTTTGCAAATTGTACCTTGGGTATTCTAGGTTTCTGGGCTAATATCCACCTATTAGTGAGTGCATATCAAGTGACTTCTTTTGTGATTGGGTTTCCTCACTCAGGATGATATTTTCTATATACATCCATTTGCCTAAGAATTTCATAAATTCATTGTTTTTAATAGCTGAGTAGTACTCCATTGTGTAAATGTACCACAATTTCTGTATCCATTCCTCTGTTGAGGGACATTTGGGTTCTTTCCAGCTACTGGCTATTATAAATAAGGCTGCTATGAACATAGTGGAGCATTTGTCCTTATTACCAGTTGGAACATCTTTTCGGTATATGCCCAGGAGAGGTATTGCTGGATATTCTGGTAGTACTATGCCCAATTCTATGTAGATATTTGGATCCAATCTTGGATCCTTTGGATGACCAGTACAGGTCTTAACCTCTAAACCATTTTGTTAGCCTCCGATTCAGCTAAGCATACTAACAAAAAATAGATGATATGAAAATTATAAGTTGATGGTTTTTTAAATTTATTTTGCTTTTAATGATCCTACCTTTAGAAAAATAATGGTAAGAATATAATCGCTTAAAATGTATACTTCATGATCACAAATATTACCTTTTGTTAATGAATGACATTATTTTACATGAATCGAACAGCCCTTTGTGTGCATATGAGTTTATGGCCGTGTATTCATCATGTCAATGGATGGGGTTAATATGTTCTTTAGGCTGTTAGAGGAATGGGTACTATCACTCAAGCTGTTGATCTTTCCTTTGTTAATTGTTTAGCTGGCATTGCTGAACATTTCTTCATGTTCATAGATATTGTCCCTAAGATCATGATCACACATTTCACAGCTTGCTAAAGCTAGAGGTAAGCTGCTTAATTCTGAGCATCGAATTTAAAAACAAATCTCTTGACTGACCACAAAGTTTTAATTTCTATCCTTCATCCATGTCTTGATTTTTCTTTGTCTTTCTTTTATATTCTACACAGAAAGGTGGGCTAAAGATGTAGGTGGAGCATGCATTTTGTGACCACAATGTGCAAGACCCTGTTCTCTGGCTGTCGGAACAGAGAGATAAAATAGCCTCAGGCACTAGCAGCCACAAAGCCAGTCTTAGAGGTCTGCATCTAAGATTTCTCGGTATATGACAAAAAATTTAATAATAACCCTTTACGTTCTAAAGCAACTGTGAGACAAATTCATGTGCACTTTGGTCATGTTATAAGAATCGAGGGAAAACTACATCAGTTGTTGTTTGGTGAAGTATGAATTGTCCATTAAGAATTTTTAGAAATATGAAAACAAAATTGTACATGACAAGAGCCCAAATGTTTTGTCTGCCTCCCACGATTCTTGTCCCCTCTTCTGTGAGCAGCTTCTATAGAAAACACAAAGAAGGCAGCACAATATAAATGTCAGTTCTTAACACCTACTAATATATCAGCATTGGCTCATCAATATAAACAATTTACAATGATGTTAGCAGTATAGAAAGCAGTGGGGACTAAATAGTAAATTTATAATTCCTATTTAAATTTTATGCAATTGAATTGACAAAATAGTTTATTAAAGAGAATAAATAACTCTGTCTTCCAAATTCTAAAGACTTGTTTTCCAAATAATATTTTTGATTATTACCTTCCCCCTAAGACCTTGGTCACTGTATTTTCTCCTTAGAATGGAACAATCTCCTTCAGCCTTCTTCATCTTTGCAGGAGGGCAGTTATCATCAGGTCAATGGTTATTCTGCAGAGAGATCAGCTGGCGACTCTCTGTCTGGCATTGGCTCTTTCCTTCTGTTTTATGAATGCTTCAAGATTTTCAGAGCTATGATTGGGCCTCTCCCCGAGGAGCCTGCAGTTCTATTGTCAAAATCCTCCAAGCTTTTGTTACACTGTCATATGCAATATACATTTCCAGATGTTGCCATGACACCAGGTATCATTCAACTCCACAGACTAGGAAAACTAACCCACAGGGAAGGTGACATTCCCTTCATAAAGAGCATACTCTGACAGGTATCATGTGGACTATTGTATTGATCGCCACTAACAGTGATCCTCCGCTGATAATTTTCAAGACTCTCAGATGATTTCAGTCTTCAATGTTTGCTTCTAGGATAGCCAGAATTAATTGCTTTCTGTGCTAATAGACAAAAGATATATGAGACACCCTGAAAATCATGTGTAAAAATTCCTACAAAGGAATTTTATTACTTTTTTTATTTTAAATTCTTTTTTAATGTGTGTGTGTGTGTGTGTGTGTGTGTGTGTGTGTGTGTGTGTGTATGTGTGTTGTCTTGAATGTATGGGAGGAAACTTGTGCGAATTTGTTCCCTCCCACCACGAGGTTCTTGAGGATCATACGCAGGTTGGCAGCCTTGGTGGCAACTTCCTTAAAACACCGTGCCACCCCACCAGCTCCAAAGCAATAACTTTGAATGATGGCTTAGTCTAAGTTAGCGTTTTACCTTTGATACTCCTACTCAGTTTGATTCTTTACTGACATTCTTTCTTTCTACCAAAATCATCATATGTCAGTGCAATACAGACAGTTTGGCTAAATCACCCACCTGCTTGACACAATTCTGAATGAATTAACTTTTCAGAAACGAAGCATATCTTTGAGGTGAGAAAAATGTATAGAGTAATCAAAGGAACTTTGGATGGATTATTATGAGTTACTATGGTAATTCTATAGGAATTTTAAATCATTGACCCACGGGGACATTGTTAAGTTGTTCTCAGGTATCCCATTATGTGTAGGAATTTAAATCTATTTATGTGTTTTGGTGTTACCATGCTAATAATTATGCTTCGCTGTCTTTCTACCATAATAAAATTGTTACCAAATCAAGACTTACATTGCTATTATCCCCAGATAATTTGCTTCCTCCACCTTATAAACGATATAACAAAAATGCTAAGCATGAATATAATCAATTTTAGTTAAAAGATACTAATGTTCCAAATACTTTTACATTATTTATGTATGTCTCATTGCCTGCCACTAATTTCATTTAGCATAAAGAAACCAAGTACAAAATGTCATCAAGTGTCCCTACTTTAGTCCTTGTAAAGCTATCATATGGTTAGTACTTTCACAAAATTCTTCACCAGTGTTGTGACAACAGCTGATAGGTATTGACAACCTGTAACTCAGAAAGATGAAAAGTCAACTTCAAACAAGACAAGCAACCCCACTAACACAGTGAATGGCATTTTAAAAAATCTACAAGCTACAAGTTGGAAAATAACTAGCACTTTAGAAAGTAACAATATACCCCTTCCACCTATGTCAGATAGAAAAAGTAGGAAGGCAGGATAGGATATCGTCCTCCATAATTCTCTGATAGGCTTTCTTGAATTCTTCTCAGTATAGTCACTAGACTTAACCAATAAATCAAAATATTCAAATAAATTTGAATCTGATTTCATCAGTATAATTTATATTTTGAGTGTTACACAAGACACGCATCATCACTATTTTTTTTTTTTAAACTCTTAACAGGGCATCCTTGATTTAAATGACAACTCTATCTCCTGGCACTATAAAGCTGAAAGCTTTTATCTGATTTCCATCACACAGCAAAAGGTCATGCAGACCAAGGTGTCATATATAACCTGAGCAAGATTATGTGCTGGTGCATGAAGACAGGTTCATTGGCCTTGAACAGGGGTTGTGAACTTTGAGCTACTGAAATGTGTGAGGCTGCAGAGACACTCAGTTTGAGCACAGTAGGAAAGAATTGAGAGCAATGGCTTCTGATTGCAGGTTATTGCAAAGTGAAATGTTTATTTACTGACATTAATGAGATTAGATTGTTCATGAAGTGTCTGTGTGTGTGTGTGTGTGTGTGTGTGTGTGGTGAGAGAAAGAGACAGAGACAGAAAGACAGAAAGACAGAAAAACAGAGAGACAGACAGACAGTCAGACAGACAGACATACTGCAATGCACTTCACTTGCTCTGCTTATGCACATACTGTTCAGTCCAAGGAAATCAGGAAGAACAATGCTTTCTACCAATAAGCACCTTCACTTTGGTTTGTTTTCTTAATGACCTGCCTGTACATAGTACGTTCTTAATAACAGACTCTTCACAAGTATCTATCAGCCATGTTGGGTTACAAGCATATCAACACATGGCATTTAGAAGTTTGTTCTGACACTGTACTTCACTTTTGATGTAAATCATGTGCGACAGGATGAGTTCAGTGAGCCTATGGCAGGTCCTCAGGTATCTGTTACTTGGCTCATTGTCTAGCTCAGGAGTTAGGAGCTCTTGCTAGCTATCTAGAAGCCTCCTTCCTTCCTAATCACCCTTTTTATTATAAGTGAGTTATTTTATCAGAAGTTGCAAAGTGCATGCCATATAACATGACGAATTATCTGCTTTCAGTAAACCATCTGTGTGTCCTCCATATCTTTTTTTGCTATAATACGGGTTGGCATATTCTTTTGTTTTTATGAAATAATGACAATGCAGGATTATTCATTGTAAACTCTAGTTTGTTTCTGAGTATGGCTAAGCCTGATTCTGACTCAGCATACACTTTTCAGAGATTTGATTACAGCAAGTTTTTCGGGTGTGATATGCTAGTTCAGTCTCGCGTGTCTAGTTTACGGGTGGAATGGTTGAAATTTTCTGCCTACGGAGATTTCTCTGAAGCAGACATCTCTAGGTCTACATCAAAACCTATTCTTGTTTTTTTTGCTGTGACAATGTTAATGTTAGCAACTTTACAAGAACTCGTCTAAATAAGCTTCAAACTCTTTATTGAAGACCAGTAAGTACACTAAAAAGGACAGTAGCAAGTGCATAGTTCTCTCTTTTGAATATGGAAAAAGGAAAGATTAAAAACCAAGTATAGTGAAGTATATTCTGAAAACGTCATGATGAAGTGTGTTTTTATATGCTAAATTTTATAGAACAATCACAAAAATAAAACTACAGTAAATAAATTTTTACTGAATAAAAAATCTTTATACTTTGTTGTAAATAGATGATATTAAAGATCCATTGCAATATGTTTGAGTATTTAGGTATTTTATAAAATTATGAAAATAGTTCCAAATGCTGACACTTGGGCCATGCTTGCTCAAGAATTCTGCATAGGTCGAAGCTAATTATCAATATCTTCTTCCAGAACGGCAGCTAATAGTCTTCTATAGTCCAGAGATGAGCTCAAGTCCAAGTTTGGTAATTTCAATTCAAATACATATTTATTCTGCTTTGAGTCAACCTCTTTTTGACATACCTGGGCAATTCCTACATGGGTAATTTACATGCCATACCTTTTAAATAGAGCCAGAATGTCTCACTTTTTTTTAAACACACTTTGATAGGATATGTTCTTTCTAATGCTACCCACTTCCTCAACAAATATCACATTTTCTGTATTTAAAATTTTCAATGTTATATAGCTTTTTGAAAAAAATATATAGCTTTCTCTTTTATTTATTTCTTCCTTTATTTTCTCCAAATCAAAATTTCATCAAAGTGTGAT
Source organism: Mus minutoides (assembly GCA_902729485.2). Lineage (NCBI taxonomy): Eukaryota > Metazoa > Chordata > Mammalia > Rodentia > Muridae > Mus > Mus minutoides. The sequence goes on along the minus strand of CACVCL010015029.1, from coordinate 244,003 downwards.
CAAATTGTATCATTCCATTAAAACATCAGTTTAAAAGATGCAAAGTTACTGTACTTATCTGTATCAGTTTAGAGCTCAATTTAATTAGGTAGCATCAGAAACCGGTGGACATGCACAAAAGTATTCCTCAGAATTTGTTGTGTGTTTACTTCATCTATTGCTCGTCCTTTCCTGGTATTCAAAGAGCCCAGCAGTAGCCATATGCTTTTGGAGCCTTCCTGAACACTTCTTCTCTATCCAACTGATTTCATTTCCTCATTGCTTGTATGTCTGCATTGTATGTCTCATTGGTTTATTGTCCTACTTAAGTAATTGTTCGAAAGGTCCAGATTAGGTGACAGATGAAGGAGATATGAGTGATCTCAGAGATCATTTGCTTTTCAGTCCCATAGGTAAGTCAAAGTATTATATGCACCATTGTTTTCTTTGAGTAAAGAATATACATATCCCTAGTCGGATCCTTAAGTCTTATGCAAATTAACATCCCAGGATTAAGAGTCATCAGTGTTAATCTTTGCATTGTTCCAAATGTCAATAGTTGATATCACCCCAAATTGTGATGCAATTAAGCCTAAACCTAAATTGTCTAGTCTAAGGGTATGCAGATGTGATGAACATATCAAAGTGAAACAATTAGATCACCATTTCCTTATGATGAAAATGAAATGCACATACCATACATCACTGACAAAGAAAACAGTCACAGAAGATGCAAAATATTCTAATTAAAAGGCAAATTTTCATCAGTTCAAGACAAGAGTTACTCCTACATTTAACTGCTAAACATTGTTCTCCACGCCCATCACCCATGACTCCTCCAGTAGTAGTAGTGATGGCATCGTTCTTTCTCAAGATTAAGAGCCACTTCTGTCACTGCAATCAGCCCTCTGTGTCCTTGCAGGACTCTGTTGCCTTCTCTCTCCATCACACATGCTTGGCAAGTATTGATTGCAGCTAAGTCAAGTTCCCAGGGTGGCCTTTACTTAGCCCCCTAACAGCTTGTTGAGAGAGGATGCAACACCATGCTGCCAACTGATCTGACATCAAATGGACTCCCAGGATTCTTCAGTGCGTCCTCAAACTGTCGAGAATTCCTGTTACATGTGCCTACTTAATAGTTCCTCTCATCTATTTTATATAGCTTATATCTTTAAATTTTGCCATTCCTTTCCCTTCTCCTCCCTTTCAATAGAGGACCTCGTGTTTTACCTCTTTTGAAAGTGCAGCAGTCTGGTGAAAATGTCCTCAGTTCGCCACCACTCTCTTGCCTCTGTGCATATGTCTGTATGGGTATTTTCTACTTTCTTTACTTCTCACTGGACGAGCTCTTCCTCTCCATTCATTACACCTTCAAGGATGGCATCATTCTTGTCTGAAGACACCCGTATGTACCTTTGTTCATTCTGTCTGGAACATCTATATTGTTTTCTCATTTCTCCAAATTTTAGCCTGCCTTATCAAAAAGGAGAAGAACACTCTTATTCCCTGAATAACACTCTCTTGCCTGTATGTCACTAGTGGAGGCTATTTAAACTTAGAGCCTTCATTTCATGGATTTCTATTTTATTTTGCTATTATAGAACAATAAAATGTAAAATTCATATGGTCAAGTGCTCTATTCCATAAATCTAATTAATCTTCGAAACAACAAAGTACAGGATCTGACACATACTGAAGTGATTAGGACATATTCACAAAATATACAGTTATTGTCCATACTGGCTGGAAAGAATGTACCATTTATGTGGGAACATTAATACTTTTGTCCAAACTACTGCAAGCTCATGATATAAATCTTGTATTTTTAAGGGTAAAACTTCATTATGCCATTGTTGGAAAAATATTTTCTTACTTAATTTGCTATTGATAGTCTACTTCTCAGTATGTAGACTAGAACTGGTTGATATCATGTGAAAGTAGTCTAGGAAATAAGCCAGTGGGAAGTGATTCCCCACTTCAGCTGTAGACTCTGGGTTAGCTTCTCACTGGCATTCTTGTCATCACTGTTGATACGTTCACAGTTTCCATGGACAATGTTTCATGAAACATGAGAATGCAGTAATCTACCTATGAGTGTGTTGGTGGATGTGTATATACACACACACACACACATATATATATATATATATATATATATATATATATATATATATATATATATATATATGTGTGTGTGTGTGTGTGTGTATTGTGTTTGTGTGCATGAGCACATATGTGTGTGCATGTGGGTGTGAGTTAGTGTATGCGGTGTGTGTGTATGTGTGTGTGCATGTGTGTATGCCTGTATGTGTGCATGAGTATGTGTGCATGTTTGTGTGGTTGTGTGTGCGTACATCCTTGTGAGTATGTGTGTGTGTGTGTGTGTGTGTGTGTGTGTGTGGATGTGTATGTATATGTGTGTATATATGTGTGCATGTCTGTGTGTGTGTGTGTGTGTGTGTGTGTGTGTACATGTGTATATCTGTATGCGTGTTTACCTGTACTCATGTTATGGCATGAATGTGAAGGTCAGAGGATCAGTTGCAGAAGACAGCTCTCTCCTTCTCCCCTGTGCAATCCAGGTGAATGAACATAGAGCAACAGAATTGGTGGCAAGAGCCTTTACCCACTGAACCCTTTGGAGACTCTACATTTATAGGATTTGAAAAAAATCAAAGGCATTTACGTGAATTTAAAATGACTCATACCCATATATCATAGTTCTTCATTTTTCTGTTCTATTTTCAGGTCACACAAACTTAAGGAAAGTGTCAAGAGATACTTTAAGCAATGATACTGGAACAAATATCTATATAGTCAATAATTAGTCTAAGAAAATACACACCATAATACTATCTTCAAATTCATTTTATACCCTCCTCTGTCTATGTTATTATTCACTTGTGCACGCGCACACACACACACACACACACACACACACACACACACACTGCAGTAAGCCACTGCTTTGGATGATAAACAGGCTCTTCATCTATTTCCAGTCTCACTTTATATTGATGTGTTTCTAAATCATTGTCTCTTAACCATGATAGTGCTGTGACCCTTTAGCACAGTTGCTCATGCTGTGGTGTCCCCTAGAAATATAATTTTGCTGTTACTTTATAATTTTAGTTTTCTTACTTTTATGAATGGTAATGTATATATCTGTGTTTTCCAATGTCTTAGGTAACCCCTGTAAAAGGGTCATTCAACCCCCATGTTGAGAAACACTGTTCTAAACTGTTACATAGTCATTTTCATCAAAGTTAATATTAGCACTATCTTATGTTTTATATTTTGATGTGGATGAGGGTCATAATATGGGGATTTTGCTTCCTAATTTACATAATTATGTTGCATTTTATAACTCCTATCTTCCATAGTCACAGGAATGCTTTTCTTTTTCACTTGATCTTAGCCAAAAGGCAGAGAAGCGATTTTTTGTTGTTGTTGTTGTTGTTGTTGTTGGGTTTTTTTTTTGTTTGTTTGTCTTTAAAAAATCTCAAGATATAGCTGGGTGTGGTGGCGCACGCCTTTAATCCCAGCACTTGGGAGGCAGGGTCAGGCGGATTTCTGAGTTCGAGGCCAGCCTGGTCTACAGAGTGAGTTCCAGGACAGCGAGGGCTACACAGAGAAACCTTGTCTCAAAACAAACAAACAAACAAAAAACAAAACAAAACAAAACAAACAAAAAAAAATCAAAAAAAACCTCAAGATATAAGACAAGAGAAGTCACTACATGTAACTGGGAAAAAGAGACCAGGTTTTGCCCAATTTACAAGGATGTTTTGTTGTCATTTATAGAGTCAAGGAACTTTTAAAAATGTATTTCTGCCTCAGCAGCTCACACAAAGTAATGAAATTTGGCATATTTATTTGGGAATTCTTGATCAGTTCACCTGGACCCTGAATGGAAATTTATACCTTGCCTTTTCTTTACTTTAATTATCCTAGGGAAAGAATGACAAGAGAGTGATTTTCAGAGAATTGGTGAGTTTTTACCTTGATGTTTTACTGTGGAAAATGTAACTAAGTTTCACATTTAATATGAGTGCTAGCAACCAGGCACTAGGGCTGCCCTTATACTGTGTGCAGTGCTAAGCATGTTATCACAATTCGCTCATTAAAAGCCCCAGCGAGCTTCTGAGACATGCAGAAATTGTATCACGTTTAATGGATCATGAACCTGAGGTTCAAAGCCTTTTCGAAAGATCCTCAATGTCATATTACAAGAGCTGGAATGTTTGCAGTCCAAAGAGGGAAGCTGGTACAGTATGGCCATTCAAACAGGTCTTAAAAGAAGAATAAAGGGATAGAGAAATAAAAGAGAGCTGGCAACTTGAAGACACCAGAGTGGAATGAAATGCTGTTGTTTCTTCAGCCTTATTGAAGGTTTGTATCTTGACATCTGAGAGCCTTATTGCTGCCGTTCCTGACTTTCTTTTGGTTAGGCAGAATCAGCCACATCTGGAAAAACAAGAACCATTTTTTTATTAGAGAGACCTTGGATGGCTTAGGATCTAGGACAATAAATACAGACAGATGTTCTTTAGAATCACAAGGCAGAAATGGATGAATGAATTAGTCTAAGGCCAATGAATATTTGCCAGGCTGCACAAAGCAGAGGCAGTGATCATTTCCAAGTTGGCAGATTTGGTGTGTGTACTCAAAGGAACAAGTCAGTGGATTCACAGGAGAATAGAGCTAAGCAGTGGGCATGCAGGTACAAATTTACATCGGATGCTCTATCAATGTTGGTCACCATATGTTGAAACCCAGGAAATGATTAGAAAAGAGGTGGAAACCAACTGTGGGGTTGTTTCATATAAGGAAGTATGAATAAAACAACTGACCTAACAAGAACAGAGCATATCTCACTTTCATGAAAGGATGTATATGCATGTGTGCACCCGTGTTTGTGTGTGTGTGTGTGTGTGTGTGTGTGTGTGTGTGTGCTTGTGTCGGTCTGTGTGTGTGAGAAATGTTCTTAGTATCTCACATTTCCCAAACAGCATTATGCATCCCAAAGAGTAACTGATGATGGTACAGATAAGGCTCAGAGATGAGTTCAGCTAAGTTTAAATGGGGCAAATGATGAGGAGGGGGTGGGGCTTTAGTCAGCTTAATCTGTCATGAGAACCATTTCTGGCTTTGTGGCCTCTGTCACTTATGCTAATAAACACATACTTAGAAGGGTCACCTTTCAGCCAGGAAATGACAGATTATTTCTTTCCTTTTGCCCCTTCTATGTTCTGTATCTCTCATTGGTTCCTAAAATGTCTAATGTTGACATTTTGGGTGGATACAAAAAAAAATTGTTTCAGCATTTGACCTAGACTGTGGCTAAAGATTTTATTTAAAATAAGGGTGCTGAAAACCATAATTAAGTATTTCATCCTGCCAAATAAACCCATGAGAAAGAAACATTTAGAATAGAGTTATTAGGAAACTAATAAATTCTATTACTATGGAATATGCCAAATAGTAGAGAAAAAAAATACTGACCTGGTGAATCTCATTTCCAATATACATGATACATGTTTTCTATTTTAATGAAATGTATAAAAAATCATAAAACTGGAGCACATAGAATTATATACAAGATATTTATATAGTTATAATCCCTGGAAAAGATGGAAAAAAAGTCAAAGCTACTTCAAGTCATCAAAAGATTAAAATGATGTTTGCAAGAAGCTAATGAATGCTTAGCAAGGAGGGGCTCAGTCTATCTCATTAAAACAAGTTTCAGATAAGCCAGCTGACTGCATTGTACATGTATGCATGCATTCCCACTTCTGTGCTTGTGTTTTTGAATGTGTGTGTGTGTGTGTGTATACATGCATAACTGCATATATCCACACATGTGTCTAATGTATACATGTGAGTGTATGTGTATTCTTGTGTGCATGCACATACATAATATGATAAGCAGATGGTAAATTAACAGTAAAATTGTGGTAAAAATGTAATCTACTCATCATGCCTTTTCATTGAGAATGATATAAAACACTGAAGTAAAATATTATGTTGAAGATGAGGCCATTACGAAATTTCAAAGGCAAAATCTTTGACATACACTGAAGAAATATTCAAGGAAGAAATGAGGCAAAACTTGTGATAAGGTGGTTGATGGGTGGACTTCTTGGGGAGGAAATAGAGTTGTTAATGCCTTTTGAATCTTTAGCTTAGATGAGTAACAAGCCTCAGGAAAACTTGGTGTCAGAAAGAGGGAGACAATACATGGTGCAAATGGTGAAAAGGAGAGGCAGAAGGCTTTGGCATTGAGAGCAACATGAAGAATATTTTCCATGTATCCTGTGACGCTTTCACAGATAGTAGTGGGACTTTGACTTTGGAAACATGCTAATTACAACAGTCTTAAGTTAGGGTCTGTCCAAAATACTTAATGAGATACAATTTAATTTATGTTATTGACCACAATTTCTCACGTAAAAGAATGTTTACTTTTAAAAACTGACTCAAGTCAGATTCCTTGAGGAAAAAGACACTCCTGGAGAACAACTTGCAATGATTCTCTGTGGTGCTAACACCCCTCCTCTCTTTAGATTCTCATTTTCATACTCCTCTATTAGAGTATATTTCAGACATTCTGCCTCTATCAATCTGTCTCTGCTTTTATGTCTCTGTCTGTCTATCTGACTTTTTCTTTAGTTTTCTGGACTTTCCTGGAAGGCAAAAGATAAGAAAATATTATTGGTATGCAACATGTAACATAAAGTGACATTAAAAATAAACCCAGTTTAACTGCTTTGAGGGACTGCATGTCATGGTCATGAGCTAAATAAGCAGCTGAAATGAATGGGTCGTGTCAGTAACCCCAACATCTGGGAGGCTGAAACTGTAGATTGGTGAGTACAATACTGGGTACAAGACCAACCTGAGCCGCATAGAGAGTTATAGGCCATCCACACTTGATTGTATAAGTCTTCCAAACAAACCAAGGTAACAAAAACTGGGGTAGTGTGAGGCTTGTGGGGAGTAATAAAAGGATTATTTCAATCATTCTAATGGGTAGATCACGGTGTGAAGAATGCTCCAAATCTAGGTCATTTTAGAAGAGCAAGGTTTTCTCTGGCATGCAGCAGGAGACAAGGGGGAAACTTAGAACACCAGGGGTTTGATGCATAGTCAATGATGAGTAGATGAATATGGTCACATGCTCAGACTGAGAGAGACCTTGGCCTGACTGCCAGCAAGAAAAAATGTATTCTATAGGGTTGCAGACTCCTTCAGCTCCTTGGGTGCTTTTTGAGCTTCCTCCATTAGGAGCCATGTGTTCCATCCAATAGATGACTCTGAGCCTCCTATTTGTAACAGCAATATGAACTAACCAGTACCCCCTGAGGTCGTGTTTCTAGCTGCATATGTAGCAGAAGATGGCCTGGTTGGCCATCATTCGGAGGAGAGGCCCTTGTTCTTGCAAAGATTATATGTCCCAATACAGGGGAATACCAGGGCCAGGAAGCGGGTGTGAGAGGGTTGGAGAGCAGGTTGGGGGGACTTTTGGTATAGCATTTGAATTGTAAATGAAGATAATAACTAATAAAAATTGTTAAAGAAAGAAATTGAACTGATAAGAAATGGAAAAAGTTAGAAATGAGGTTCAAGAAAAAGAAAAGTCAAACCTTACTCAGTTTTGGGTTAATCAACTAAATGAAGAAAACATTCGGGTTCCAAGATGAAGATATAATCAGAAGGACATATTTATGCATAGGGTATCAAATATGTCATGGAATTTAAAATATATGTTATATACATAAGTGAGGATTTTTACATAGGGAGACAAAAATAGAAGAACATGACAAGCTCAAAATTGTGGTTGATGCTGTAAACAACACATGACCATGTAACTATTATGATTATAAAAATAGTTTTCAAGAACTAAGACAAGGAGGACATTTACTAAAATGGTAGAGCAAAGGAGATTAGTTCTGAGATCAGAGTTTTTGTTGAGTAAAAAAGTTGGAGAGACAGAAAGAGTCAAGCAGAGTTCTTTGGAGAAACTATTGTCCCAATGTTAAGTAAAAATAAGGATGGACATAAGAGGGCACACAGGAGTAATCAATGTCAGGAAATAACTATTAGAACTAAGTTGATTATTAAATTCATGTCTGTAAGGTTAGTGGCTATTTGGATGGATTTTATTGGACTCTAACTAGAACCTTCCAGAGGGCATGGAGGAAGATCTGGACACAGCTTTGTTGTTAATACTTGAGTTGTTTTCTTGTCCAGAGTCCTAGCTGTGAGTGTGGAATGATTTTTTTTAAGTATAAAAGAATGCTTTGATATACTAAGCTCATGATACTTGTCCATTCGGAAGTGAAAATCAGAAAATTAAAGAGATAGTGGGCAATTTGTTTGGGCAAGTTTCTTGTGTACTTATAAACAAGAGAATTCAGCTGAGTTTATAATAAACCAAAGAATTCAGGTAGAGTTTATGTCATTCTGCTTGAAGGAAAAGCATCTAGCTAATGGATTCAGTATACTTGACAGATTGTCCTTGAGAGGATGACATAACACTCTCTGCCAATTTCTTCTCTAGTCTTTTTGTTTAAGAATTTCATACATGCTTCTAAACTCTCTGGGGCTGTCTGGTTGGGTGGGTGGTGGTGGTAACATTCTCATGGAGAAAGGGGGGTGAGGAGGAGGTAGGGGATGCAAAACAGTTGGAGGGGTAGATCAGGAAGGAATAAAATCTGGAGTGTAAATAAATAAATAATGACGAAAAAAGAAAAAAGAAGAAAAAAAGAATTTCATACATGCACATGTGCTTTGAAAATATCCACCAACCATCTCTCCCATCATGCTCCACAGCACTATTCCACTATTCTTTTTTATTTCCCCCCCTCTCTTTTCTTTCTCTCTTTCTTTCTTTCTTTCTTTCTTTCTTTCTTTCTTTCTTTCTTTCTTTCTTTCTTTCTTTCTTTCTTTCTTTCTTTCTCTTATGAGACAGGATCTCTCTATTACATAGTCCAAGCTGTCCTGGAACTTACACACACCAGGCTGCCCTCAAATTCATAGATCTGTCTCCTCTGTTTCCTCATTGCTGGGGTTAAAGGTCTGAGACACAATGTTCATCTCATGTGTCCTTTTTAAAGTGATGTAAAGATCATGCTAATGATCTGAGAGCAGTTGAAAACAAGGATTGGCAAGTGCCTTAGAGTAAGTAAGCAATGTAGTGGTGTAGAGGGTTTCTTAATCAGATGGAAGGACATATCTAAAGTCCCCCTTTCTCTGTGTGAGGGAAATCCAACCAATGTGAAATTTTACCAAGACAGGGAAGTAGACATATTGAATAAACTTAAAGTTGAGATTTTAAAGGTTGTATTAAATAAGGAAATATCTAGAAAATAATTGAAGCTGATATGATCATATGTAGCTGATGGGAGAGTGAAGGCTTGAGGCCTGAGGTTGGGGCATTTTCAGACTGTTTCCTTTGCTGCCATGCTTGGTTTAGGCTCATTATAGGATTTTTACGGCTGAACACCTACAAGAAAAGATGCAATCAGAGCCCTGCTTCTCCTCATCGCAAAGTAAGGACAATTTAAAATTGTCCCCTCCCCTGCCTTTCCCTATTGACACTGAGGCCCCTTGGGCACAGTAGTATTAAACCTCCCTTATATGTATAGTGAGATGCTTGTTAGGGCAGATCTAGTGGAGCAAGGTCTCAGGTAATTCAGCTCTTCTAAGACAGTACAGATGTGTGCCGACTGTTGTATGGCTGACCTGTTCCTGGGAAGATACTGTACTCATGTCTACCCATCCCAGAAAGCGAGCCCATGACAGAGAAAATTATAGACACAGTCAAAGTCTGACATATGGAATTTTATGGCGTTACTTACAGGAATAGTAGTAAGGGGTTTCTTAGAGGAAAAGATAGGAGTCAGAAGACAACTGCATCACCAAAGCCCACATCGAGCACAGCTCATAAAAGCTGGCAATCAGGAGTACATTATTACAGGCAGTTCAACAGATTGGAGAGTGTTCTTTCCCCATGACAAAGTGAGTATAAATGTTTTCCAGGTAGATGTACTGCTCTGTTTCTTCAAGTAGTCTCAGTCTTCTTTGCAACTTGATGGAGAAAGACTTTCTATATTTATTACACTCTCAAGCAAGTAGGGCCCTAGGGAATCTGGTCAGTTTCAGGGACTTCCTGAAGCTATTCTGAGTTGTTTACCTTTCTGTTTTCTTTCGGTTATTTTTTTTTTTTTTTATGTTTGAAGTTTTTTTTTTTTTATTAGATATTTTCTTCATTTACATTTCAAATGCTTTACTTACCTGCAGAATGGAATGTTTCAATCTTGGAGGAAACCGTTACATAACACCAAGCCAGAGATTCACAAACATGCCAGTGCTGCTCATGAACACTGATATATAACCTCAATATACTAGCCCTTCTGTTGAATGCCTTATATCCTAAAGCTCCAACATTTCCTAAGTCTGCCTTCATTCCTTGTTCATACATGTGCTTATAGTCTCCTCTTAAAGGAAAAAAAAATATTTTAAAGCTTGCACTTGATCAATACTCTAGCTATAGCTCTTCCATCCATCTTGAAAGGGCTATTACAATTTAGAAAGTATTAATCTTCCCAAATGATAGGTTGTCATTTTTTTCGTTTCTCTCTGTAAATTAATGCATTTATCTCCTACGAATTCTTCAAAAGTGAGTCTCATTATAACTTTTGTTTCCAGATGAGAAAGCTAAAAGTAAAGTCTGTGACACTTTGCCTCTAACTTCCTTCCCCCTCATGCTGCAATCCCTCTCCTTGTACCTTCTTCATCTCTATTGAGATGAAGCACTAAAGTATCCTTACAAGACTTTTATGCAGTCACCCCACCCTAGTGCCTAGTGAGTGGTATCACTGCATAGCCATACTGTGACCAAGAGCTGGCTCTTATATGCTCTTGACAAAATGAAAAGGATAACAAAGGAATAGTAAGGATTTAATAAACCCTAAAGATCTACATAAATATTAGTAAAGCCTTGCTAACTTTAAAAGCCAATTAGATTTTATAGAACCTTATGCATGTTTTAATTTTCTATTATGTGATATATGCTGCATGTATATATTAGAAACTTAAAAATCATTAGGCTGTGGGCAAGAAAAATCTATGATTTGTTCAATCATATGTTCAATATAATTTCATCTTTGCTCTACAGTTTTAGTGGGAAATTTGCCTTTTATAGGCATAACTCTATTGAATTTCTGTCTATACCCACAAAAGTAAATGGACAGTTAATTATAAGGATTCCCAATATTCCCTTTTGTGTTTTTTGGAAAAAAAATATTGTATTTGCCCATGTGCAGATCTCAGTCTATCAATGTACTCCTGAAGGAGGCCGAATCATAAAGAATTATTGATTATATAATATTGCCTAAATAATTTTAATGACTTCCTTTTATAAAATCTGCTTTTCCTTTATCCCCTTGTCCCTTCTGTACACTTAGATTTTCCTTTAAGATGATCCTATCAAAGGTACTATGAGAGGTATAGAGAGCGTTTCAGTGTATATATTTCTAAAAAAAATTTTTACTTATCTTTATGCAGGGAGAAACTAAACCCAGGCAATCTTCCGGTTGATATGTGCACCCAGATGAGTGGAGCTGGTATTGACATAGAGGTGACTTAACTCCAAGTGTCACAGGGTCTGCCCTACCTTGCTCTGCTTTGGAATTGGTATGCTTCTCTTCAATGGTAAAACAACACAACAAGTGGACCGCAGATATGCAGGTAAGTTGTTCAATTTGCTCTCATCACCTTTACTGCTTTTCACTCTTTCTTTACCAATTTAAAGATCAAAATGCACCCACTTACTGTATGTTGATCCTGTACTTCCTCTACCCCTGATTCAATGTGTCTTAGGTCCTGGTTTTCAAATGAAATGTACATATATGTACATTCTATTTGCATATGTGGGCTACATGTCTATGTCTACATGCCCATATAGCTACATGTGGAAACTTGGGGTTGGCATTAGGTAATCTTCTATGTTTGTCATTAGATTTGCAATTAAGGCAGGGTCTCTTCATTGAATCCAGAGCTAGTTTGCTTGGTCTCTATTCTCCAAGGTCTAGAATTACAGGCAGGACATCTAGACCATCTCACCTTTAGGTGAGTTCTGGATTTCTGAACTCTAGTCCTTATGTCTGAAACACATATGCTTTAACTACTGATATATCTAGCAATGCTGTGTTTTGTACTATTTACACTATGTACCCTGTTACATGTGTCCTTATTTCTACACTTTTGATTTTTCCTTTGAACATTAATTCTAGAAATAAATATTATTAATGTTTTTACTTTCTATCAATTTGTCATTATCCCCCTTGTGTCTCTTCTTTCTCCTTTGAATCTTCTTTCTAGATTATACCACCTGGACACATTGTTATTCTTCACATAAGCCTCCAGCTTACCCCATATAAATGGTTTATATTTGTTCAATGGTAATTATGTAACTTTAGCATGAAAGAACGTATAACTGCTATCAGAAGTCTCAGATTATATTTAGGCAATGTCAAATTCTGAAATGGGTACCATTTATGCTGTTATTAAAGATAAAATGGAGAGCAAGCAGCTTCTTGCCCGATTAAAGGTTGAATAGCAGAATCAAAGTTCAGAAGGACAGTTCTGGAAGCTGATTCCATAATAGAACATGAATATTCGAATATTCAAGAAGAGATCTTGGAAGTAGGATTTTGTGGAGCTGTCTAAAGTCAACAAGTTTTGTGCTGAAAAGGATTAAGGACAAGACATATTTATTAATAGACATTCATCTGTGACTGTTGTAAAATAATGCATGATATGTTTTATATATAAATAAAACAGTTTGGTGTCATTATTTTAAAACGATATCACTGGATAAATAATATCAACTAAAATTAATTAGGAAATAGAATTTTTCACATCTTAAACCTACTTACAGTCTGGAAACTGGAAATATAACTGCAGCTTTGACATTCCCACAAGGTTACGGTAATATATAAGCTGAACTTAAGGCATAAAACAGTTTATAAATGAAAGCATATATTATTTCTCTGTGCAACAAATCATAAGTCAATCTTTTCTTTAATAGAATATTTTGTTTTGTTCACAATAGATGCTCCATACATCATGTACTATATTGTAAATGTATTCATCGTTTTAAAATGTTTTGCTAGTAATGCATGTCAGTGGGTTTAGCATGGGTGGGAACCAAATGAGTATACACAGCTATATATCCCACTCTGGATACATCTTCTGTGACATATTCCTCATGTCTTAACTTTCTATGGCAGTAGGCATCAAAGAGTCATCCTTTATTTCTTCAATGGAACACAGCTAAAAACAAAAACCATTTTGAAAAAGCTGTCACTTGTAACATGCTGCCAATATATTATAATGAAAACTAGATGTATCAAATGCCCAAGCATTTACTATAGAAAATTCACAGCAATGTGAACACAAATATGTAAAGGATACACTCTGTTTATTTAATATATGCCATCTTTATTACTTACATTGGTTGTAAGAAATCATTTTTTGTCCAACAAGCACTATTTTGTTTCTGTCACAGTCATGGAAAGGTAAAGAATTCAAAGAAAGTACCATTACATCATGAGTAGAATAGCAAATTTTTTCTATACTTTGTTAGTCTATACTTAGTTACTACTGCTAAAATGGTAACTGATTGTCACAGAATTCTCCAATTGGAACAAAAAGTCCAAAGTCAAACAAGCATACTAATTGCTCATACAAATAATACATGATAATAGAAGATTGAGCACATTTAAAGGAGTATAGATATCCCCTGGTTAAATTTCTTTTTTTTTTTTTCATTTTTTTATTAGATATTTTCTTAATTTACATTTCAAATGTTATCCCGAAAGTTTCCTTCCCCCCTCCCCCTGCCCTGCTCCCCTGCCCACCCACTCCCACTTCTTGGCCCTGGCGTTCACCTGTATTGGGGTATATAAAGATTGCAATACCAAGGGGCCTCTCCTCCCAATGATGGCCAACTAGGCCATCTTACTCTTGAGCATGTGGAATAGCTGGAAACAAACTGTTAGCCAAAGTTCCTCTAAGAGAATGCAAAAATAAAACTCCAAACAAATGAACAAACAAGCAAACAAAAATGAAACAAAACCATGCAGGTACCAGTGAGTTCAGGAAGTGAAATTAAAACAAAGAATGAATTTAAAGATATAGCCCAGAAAACGTAAGAATGAGTTCATGAGATCAAACCCACATAGAATGCTATTCAGCCTGGTGAGGGGGTGTAGTTGTAGAAAATATGATTTACTTTTCAATTTCTTTTATTAATGACTAGTTATTAAGTGACAAGCCCTATAAATATACCTAGTTATGCTAACATAATAAGAGCTGAATTTTCACTCCTGCAGGAGTCTGCTTCCAGAAAACAAACTAGCAAATGAAAATGGACCGCAGTCATTCAAGCCTACAGCTCTTGCTGCTTCTGACATGCTGGTATAGGTAGGACTGAAGTTTATCCCAGGATTTACTACCTTCTTATGGTTCCTGGAGAAAGTCGTGGGAACATGCTTCAAATACTCTAGGCTCAGAATGAGCAGGCAAGAGAAAGAAGAGAGGTAGCAAAGTTAAGCTGCAAACTCATCCCAAAATAAAGATATTCAATATGAAATCTCCTATGCAAAATTAGAAAGTATTCAGAAAAATTTTGATATTTATGAAAAATTATGTGCTATTACCTTACCTGGAAAAATGCTGTTTATTCAAAAGGGCAGAATGTCATGATTGTGAAGATGTTTATAAAAGAATAGAGATTATTTCCCAGCTCTCAGTAAACAGTCTGCTGACAACTGTCTTAGTCAGCTGTAGGGATTTTTAGCCTTATGTTGGCATTTGTTTTATCCATCTGGAGTCAGGTAAGCAAAAATTTGGCATAAGCTTTATGATCTAGTATTAAATTCTAAACCTCTTTCCAGACTGTTCCTTGATTTACAGTCTCATCTATTATAGTCTAGTGTCTATCATTTTGGTTCTTACATTTCGTGTGCATTTCTTATTGTGTATTCAGAATTGAGGCTTGGACTAAGTGTTAAATATTCTTTACTCAGCAAAAGCTTTGATTTTAGTTTCCCACACAGAGCTTGGTATAAGTCTACCCATTGCCTTTCTACTTCAAATAAGTAGACAGCTAACCCCTCTAGTCCTCCGCCTGCTTTGAGGGAAGGAGCTGTGGAAGAAAGAGGCTAGATAGGAGAGGGAGGGAGGGAGGGAGGGAGGGAGAAAGGGAAGGAGGGAGGGAGGGAAAAAGACACACACACACACACACACACACACACACACAGAGAGAGAGAGAGAGAGAGAGAGAGAGAGAGAGAGAGAGAAACAGTTCCTCCTTGAGAATATGTATTGAATCTCCATGCTTATCTTCTCCATCCTTCCATCCTTGAATGCACTGAGATTTCACTATACATTGCAGGATCATGGTCATGGGCAAATAACATAGTAAACCTCCTGATATTTTACACGCTTTTTCTTGCAGGTTACGGGGCAGAATATTTTAAGTAGGTTAAATTTTTGTAATACCTTAAGAATTTCAAATTATTTTGATTACCATTCCCAGCTCCTGCCAGCTCCTCCCAGCTCCTCCCAGCTCCAGCCAGCTCCTGCCAGCTTCTCCAAGCCCCACCTAGCTCCTCCCAGCTCCTCCCAGTTCCCACTCTATCATCTGTGTCTCCTCACTTTCTGTTCTCTTCCTTTTGCTTTGTTTTTAGAGAGGATAATCTCTCCACACATTTTCTGGTTCTCTGGTTCACACAATCTTTCTACTCCCACTTCCAGAATGATCTGAGCTTTAGAAATAGGGCTTGTGCTGGGCGGTGGTGATGCACGCCTTTAATCCCAGCACTTGGGAGGCAGAGACAGGTGGATTACTGAGTTTGAGGCCAGCCTGGTCTACATAGTGAGTTCCAGGACATCCAGGGCAATACAGAGAAACCCTGCCTAGGAAAAAAAATAGGGCTTGCATTGTAAATATATTAATTAAGGACTTTAATATAATGGCTTATATTCTTTTATTTTGAAATTAGTATAAGTACATCATTTTCTTACCATTTCTTCCCTCAACCCCGCCCCCACTCCCTTCTTTGCTCTCTTTCAAATTCATGGTCTCCTTTTTCATTAATCGTTGTTATATATACATACATATACCTAAACATTACCTGGCCAGTCTGCATGATGTTATTTGTATGTATGTTTTCAATACTATTCTTTTGGTATTGCATAACCAATTGGCACACTCTTCCCCGTGGAAAACGATTTCTCCCACCTTTAGCATTCTTTATTTGCTGTAGCAATTTGTGTAGGGTTGAAGCTTCATGGTCTTTCCCTATCCACTTTAGCAAGTCCATTGCTCAGCTAATATTTGGGAAGTCATGTTAGTGACACTTTACGATGTAGTATCCGACATTGCTACGAGACAGTGTCCCAGCAAATTCTCTGATCCTCTGATTCTTGTAGTCTTTCAATTCGCTCTTCAACAATGATCCTTGAGCTTATATGTGGATTTATTCATAGATTTATTCACTGGGACCAATTTTCTAATTTGCAGGAAGTAGCAAATGTATGTCATTGTCATTAGTTTTCACTTGTTGTATTCTATAATATATTATTATTTGTAACCCACTCAAAGGTAAATATTAATGGCAGATGTTTAATTCATTAAACTATTCTTCTTTTAACTATTTATGGTCCTCTTGGTTGTTTTAAAAACATCCAAACATTCTAATGGCTTCACTTCTTTAGTGCATCCCGGCCCTGAAGACATACACACAGTATTTGCTGCAGTATCCACGACAGCCTTTGTAAGTGTGTAAGTACTTAGGGAGGAGTTCAAAAGAAAAAAATATTCCATCTGTGGCATTCAGCTGCCTCACAATATCATCCTGATGCATAGAAAACTCTTTAACAACAGTAGTAGCTCCTTACTACACATTGTGTTTTGTAAACCTAGCTTCTATGACAACAGAGAATAATGTTTTTGAAAAAATTTCCAGGCATTGGTATAGGCCTGGCAAACATGGAAGTGGACGCTCACAATCAGCTATTAGATAGAACTCAGGGCTCACAAGGAAGGAGCTAGAGAAAGTACCCAAGGAGCTGAAGGGGTCTTCAATCCTATACGTGGAAGAATAACAGGAACTAACTAGTACCCCCAGAGCTCATGTCTCTAGCTGCATATATAGAATAAGATGATCTAGTTGGCCATCATTGGGAAGAGATGTGCCTTGGTCATGCAGACTTTATATGCCCCAGTACAGGGGAACACCAGGGCCAAGATGTAGGAGTGGGTGGGTAGGGGAGCAGGGCGGGGGATGGGGGGTATAGGGGACTTTTGGGATAACATCTGAAATGTAAATGAAGAAAATATCTAATAAAAATGGGAAAAAATTCCAGTCTCAGAATTTAGCTACCTCATCTATACTCTCGGGTATTAATGATACAACCCAAGGAAATTATTTAGCTGAAACCTTCAAAACTATAAACAAAGAAGTGGCTTTGTTCACGGAACATTTTTTTTTTCTTTCAAACCTTCTTCTGAGAGTAACTAGGAAACTTAGATTTGATTTCCACACACTTTCTGAGGGAATCACAGGCAACAAAGATAGTGTAAGTATGAATAATGTCTAAATCAAGACAGGTGCCAAGGCAGGTAAAGGAGCACTTCAAATGACTCTCTCCTTTGATCTGACTGCTGACTGTTCAGAGCTCAAAGAGATAAACAGAACTTTCTATAGATGTCTAGAAATAAGTGAAGCAAAATTCAAGTTCAGTACCTTACTTAGCAGGAAGAGGCCTACAGAACTAGATCTCTCTTAACAATAGAGATAAGTGTTGGCTTTTGTCAGTCTCCTGACTGAGATGATCTTCCTTGGCTTCCTGGATAGTTGCAATCTAGCTATGCAAAATTTTACTTACAGTTTGTACGCATTTTATCAATAATAACCAGGCATACAAAGACTAACTTAGATCCAAAAATGGAAGTCTTTGGTTTAAAGACATGTAGGACAGACACTAAATATGGGTATTTTATATCACTCTCAAGATGCTACACCATCATTATTTTAAAGATAGGACTAGGAATTGTATTATATACCAGGAAAATATTTAAAATACAAGACCTCAAAAACTGTGCCCATTTAGGCCATTACATCAGGGCATCTAAGTCCTGGTGGCATATATACCATAGAAATTAATTTTCTAATTCTGGAGGCTGCCTATCCAAGATCCAGACACAAGTATTTGATATCTCATGTTTGATATCATTTGATATCTTAGAAACTTACAGTTTATAAGTGTCCATATTTCAGCATATTCTCACATGACTGAAGAGAAAATTAAATGCTGGGATAGTCTCCTATATAAGGAGAAATGCACCATTTAGGAACCCCCCCCCTCTTATTTTAACCATCATCAAAAAGCTACATATCTAAACACATTATTCTGGAGACTAAGTTTCAACATATAAATTTTAGGTTGACATGAATATTTAGTCTGGAAAAAACCAAATCATACAATAATTGCAATGATAAACAGAGATAAACAAAGCATTCTCTAGAAATAAGGGAAGAAAAACTTAAGTTCAGAATGTAAGTTACTGAAATGACTCATAAGCAAAATTGGCATATCATGACATTCTGGTGGATTTGTGAAGAACGAGCCATGTCAAAAATATAAATAGTAATAAGTATACAACCAGATTAAAAATTGCTAGAAAACAGGTATATAATAAAATAAAAATGTGATGTTAGAAATGTGGTAAAACAAAGTTTATGTTAAAAAAAAGTAGGAGAGTCAAAAAATAATGCTTCAAGAGGCTTTAAATCATGGCTAGAAGTATTTTGTTGCTATGATGTTGAATTCCATGATCACCCTAAACCACAACTTGTATACAGAAAAAGCAACAAAACTCTTTAACTCTTTATGCATGTTTGTTTGTGAAGACCATGTTGACAAATGAAATACATAAGATATGCATGCCTACTTTGAACCGTGATATGTATACACAAACACACACACACACACACACACACACACACACACTTGCTACGAAGAGGTTATTTTCAGTCTTAGAAAAAAAAAACATACAAATTAAGTCAGTTCATCATTAAAGAAATATGCAGTCACTCTAAAATGTAACTTGTAACTTGTTAATAGACACTTTCAGAAAACACAGATAGCTCTACGTTAGTAAAGTTCTGAGGAAATTTGTCTGAGAGATAATATCAAAGAAGACAAAGCAGAAAAAAAAAGGTAGGGAAGCAGTTTTTTAAATGTGTTATTCAATTAATGTTAGATTGCCTGTTAAAGGGTGAAATGGCAGGCAGGAGAAATATGTTGACAGGGTGAGTGTGAAAAGCAAAAATGTTAGAGAAACTGCTTGAGGGATTGGTGGTCAAGCAATTAATTAGCTGCAGCAGAAGCATATGTAATTTCACACCACACAAAAGAGAATGTAAAAAAGAATGTAAATGTGCGAGGCATGCGTCATCCACCAGTAGCCAATGCAGCCTTTCTGTAGCAAGGGAAACTCTGACAACCATAGTAAAAGATGAAGATACTTACTGGGATGTTCTGTGCCAAACAAATGAAGCAAAAACTGTCTACAGGGAACTAAATGGGAGAGCCTGGAATACATCTACCCTTCTAATTACAATGTGATTATTATTTTTTTCTTTTTTATTGGATATTTTATTTATTTACATTTCAAATGTTATTTCCTTTCCTCTACAGAAACCCCCTATTCAACTCCCTCTCCCCTGCTTCTAGGAGGGTGCTCCCTTACCCACCCACCCACCCACCCACTCCCTGCACTGGCATTCCCCTATCCTGGGGCATCAAACCTTCACAGGACCAAGGGCTGCTCCTCCCATTGGTGTCCCACAAGGCCCTCCTCTGCTACATATGCAGCTGGAGCCATGTCTCGCTCCATGTGTACTCTTTGATTGGTGATTTAGTCCCTGGGAGATCTGAGGAATCTGTATGGTTGACATTGTTGTTCTTCCTATGGGGTTACAAACCCCTTCAGCTCTTTCAGTTCTTTCTCTAACTCCTCCACTGGGGACCCCATGCTCAGTCCAGTGGTTGGCTGCAAGCATCTGCCTCTGTATTTGTCAAGCTCTGGCAGAGCCTCTCAGGAGATAGCTATATCAAGCCCCTGTCAGCAGGCACTTCTGGCATCTGCAATAGTGTCTGTGTTTGGTGTCTGTATATGGTACAGATCCCCAAGTGGAGCAATCTCTGTATTGCTTTCCTTCAGTCTTTGCTCCACACTTTGTATTTCCTCCCATGAGTATTTTGTTTCCCCTTCTAAGAAGGAATGAGGAATCCACAATTCGTTCTTCCTTCTTCTTGAACTTCATGTGGTCTGTGAGTTGTATCTTGGGTATTCCAAGATTTTGGGCTAATACCAACTTATCAGTAAGTACCTCAGTAAGTACTTATTAGTAAGTGTTCTTTTGTGACTGAGTTACCTCATTCAGGATGTTATTTTCTAGTTCCATCCATTTTCCCAAGAACTTCATGAATTCATCATTTTTAATAGCTGAGTAGTACTCCATTGTGTAAATGTACCACATTTTCTATATCCATTCCTCTCTGTTGAAGGTCATCTGGATTCTTTCCAGCTTCTGGCTATTATAAACAAGGCTACTATCGACACAGTGGATAGTAGAGCACGTTTCCTTGTTATATGTTGGAGCATCTTTTGGGTATATGCTCACTCACACACCTATGATCACTTGATCTTTGACAAAAGAGCTAAAACCATCCAGTGGGATAAAAAAACAGTATTTTCAACAAATGGTGCTGGTTCAACTGGTTGTTAGCATATAGAAAAATGGGAATTGATCCATTGTTATCTCCTTGCACAAAGCTCAAGTCCAAGGATCACATTAAACCAGATGCACTGAAACTAATAGAAGAAGTTCGAACACATGAGCTCAGGGGAAAATTTCCTAAACATAACCCCAATGGCTTATGCTTTAAGAACACCAATAGACAAATGGAACCTCATAAAATTTCAAAGCTTCTGTAAGGCAGAGGATACTGTCAATAGGACAAACCAGCAACCAACAGATTGGGAAAAGTTTTTTTTACCAAACCTACATCTGATAGAGGGCTAATATCCAATATTTACAAAGAATTTAAGAAGTTAGACTCTAGATTACCAAGTAACCCTATTAAAAATGGGGTAAACAGCTAAACAAAGAATTTTCAACTGAGGAAACTTGAATAGCTGAGAGGGACCTAAAGAAACGTTTAACATCTCTAGTCATCAGGGAAATGTGATTTAAAACAACCCTTAGATTCCACCTCACACTAGTAAGAATGGCTAAGATGAAAAACTCAGGTGATAGCAGATGCTGGCAAGGATGTGGAGAAAGAGGAATAGTCCTCCATTGTTGGTGGGATTGAAAGCTGGTACAACCACTCTGGAAACCAGTTTGGCTGTTCCTCATAAATGTCATTTTTTATAATGATCAAACAATCACCATCCCCAATCACCTCCTGGGGTAGTATCTACCTTCCTGAAGTGGTAGCTGGGGATATGAAGGAGGGATTACAATGAAATTGTTGTTACAAGTAACAACAATTACTTGTGTTGATAGAACACAAGTTCTATCCTAGTGTGTTAGGATGCCTTGGATTGAAATTGAGTTTCTAGATATGCACTGTCTTCCCTCCCCTTCTTTTTCTTTTCAGAAACAATTTTCCTTTACTTGAAATCATCTGTATCAAGCTCTTCCACTCAACTTCATCAGAGGTTCTAGTTATCATTGTTAAATGTCTGGGGCTTCCTGTTTCTTGTCTTTCATTCCTTCTGTATTGTCCTTTAAATCATTTTTTTCCAACTCTGAGTACTTTACATTATCTACTCTAACACTCTACTCCCACCCCATGCTGCTGATTGAGTAGGAGTCCAACCTATTTGAACTTTATCAATCTCTTATCCTACCTATGTAGGTTGGTTTGGCCAGTGGGAAGTATAGACACAAGAGTAGAGAACTAGAAAGGAAGAAATAAGACTGTGTGTGTGTGTGTGTGTGTGTGTGTGTGTGTGTGTGTGTGTGTGTGTGTGTATGTTCAAAGCCAACATTCTAATTCTATGCTAATTTTATTCTGTGTCAAAGCCCTGGCTCTTCTTAGACTAGAAGTCTTTTTTTCTTTTAATGATAAATCATGGAGCTGTGTATTTTTCCATCATTTATTTTGTAGTTTCATTGAGCCAATATGCAATATCATTCTTCTTTATTTCTTTCATTCTGCCTGCTTACTTTCAATACTCTCTTCACTAGATATGTTTTACCTTCTTCTCTTGAGAATGGCGGCAGTTATTCAGATGTGAAATGTGTCTCAGTTCTCCCTTTAGGAACTGGTACTGTTACCCATTGTGTTCTAGGCATAACCATCATAGCTACTGCAATAGGTTTAAAACCTTAGATACCAGCCTCCAATGCATTTAAAATAGTTGTTATTCTTTACTTTTGAGGTTTTCTGTTACAACTTGAAGACAAAATTAACTTTTAAGCTGAGATCCTTCCACTCACAGAGAGCAGAGTCAGATTTAGAGGGAGCGTCTGAAGACCAGATCCAGTCGGTCAATCTGACTGAACCCGGCCTGGGTCATCATCTGTGTGCATATTCATAATGGACTTAGTGATAAAGGGCAAGCCATTACTGTCAGCAGACAGCCTTCAGCCAGTGCCATCCTCTCCAAGGTTATGACTTTTCTGAGTCTGCATATATTCCATGACAACCGAGTATTGCAAGACCAGGTCTCATCCATTTTGGTCATGACATTTTAAAAGTTTCAGCATGTTAGCCTAGGCCTGGGTTGACCCTCTATCAAAGTTCCATTGTCTATATAGTCCTGACCTATTCTCCACACACTTCCCACATGTGTCAATCACAAGGGCACTTTCTAATAAACCTTCTAGAAGCTAACCGCCATTTCATAGCCCTAGTGCAAAAGATGACAACCTCCAGGAATGCCTTTCTTTGCCCCTAATTCTCATTTACCAGTTACAGCTGTGCTGTTCCTTCTTCTACCCTCTGACCTTTTCCTCCTCTTCCATTTGGGCTCTGTTGAATATATATTTCTATGTAACATTGTTACCACAAATTTAGCTGCAGAAAGTGATTCACAGTCCTTGTATGGCATCTACTGTGAACGAGAAAGAGATTGTATTGTTTAGTTCAGTTTGCAATGATTCCCTAACCTGAAAGAAGATGTCAGCACTTGATCTGAGACTTGAGCTGTGTCTAGATGTAGAAGGAACTACTACATCCATGCTTATGGATGTTAATAGGGTTCACTCTCCATTGGGTTGTTGAATATTCTTGATAACTGATCTCTAGAGGCCCCAGACAAATACATCTTTCTTGAGAAAGAGATGCAGAAAGTCACAGAAAAATATTAGAAGGAACATAGAAGTCTAATGAAAGAGATGGAGGAAGGATTGAGAGATCCAAAAAGGAGAGGTGCTCCACAGGAAGAACAACAGATTCAGCTGAATTGGACACTTTAGGGGTCTTGGAGACTTAACTAGCAACCAAAATTGAGGACCTAGCCCCATCCCCCATATATAGCAAATGTGTAGCTTGATTTTCATGCTGGTCCTCTAACAACCAGAGCAGGGTCTGTCCCTGACTCTGCTGTCTGCCTGTGGATCTTGTCCCCCTAACTGGACTGCCTTGCCTCAACTCAGTGGGAAAGGATGTGAGGATATACCTAGTCTGTCCTGGAGTGACTGATATGCTGGGGGTGGGGTGTGTGTGTGTGTGTGTAAGGTAGTGATATCGGGGTGGCTTCCCTTTCTTAGAGGAGAAGGGGACAGGAGGGGAGGAAGTATCTGCAAGAGATGGTACTGAGAGGAGAGAAGTGACTGATACTGAGATAGAAAGTGAATAAACCAACCAACCAACCGACACATGAGAAGTGACTGATACTGAGATAGAAAGTGTATAAACCAACCAACCAACCAACACATGAGAAGTGACTGATACTGAGATAGAAAGTGAATAAACCAACCAACCAACCGACACATGAGAAGTGACTGATACTGAGATAGAAAGTGTATAAACCAACCAACCAACCAACACATGAGAAGTGACTGATACTGAGATAGAAAGTGAATAAACCAACCAACCAACCAACCAACCAACACATAAATAAAAATTCTTAACTTTGGAAGCTATGAATGAAAATATGTTCTCCTAAACACTGTCTTCTCCAAAGGGAATATGTGTGTCAAAGAATTAGACCCCTTCCCTTTCCCAGATTTGTATTTAATTCTTGAGGCATACTGTTGCTACACACAGATGCAATGGAATTTATTAACTTTATCTTATTTTCCATTACAGAATGGTAACACATGTTGTCAAACTTCACTGTGTCAAAAGCAATGCGGGCCTCATAGCCACTATACTCCAGACACAATAATTCTGCTAATGAAAATTTCTGTTAAGAATATGTAAACTTTATTAATAGAGAAAAGTATAGCTCAGATTAAACCTCCTGTAAAAGAGTTATAAGAAAGGGGAAGAAAGGGAAGTTTGGTGGAATGAGAAGCAGAAAACAAAGTTGTAAAAGGTTATAAGGTAGAAATTGACTATAGTTAATGACTCACTTAAGAGAGTAAAGATATTTCATTCATGTCGAAGTACACCAAGTACAACCATGAGAACTGCAAATGTGTGCTCATCATATGGCCATTCCAGAACATTGTTTGGGCAATGATGGCTGAGCTAGTGCCCAGCGAGCTTGCTCTACACTGGTAAACTTTAAATAAGAAATTTCTCATGCATTTAAGATACAAGGAAACACTCTTAATCTTGGGGGCTCAGGACGTGATACTTGAGTTTCTGAGTCTGCATATATTCCATGACAACTGAGTATTGCAAGACCAGGTCTCATCCATTTTGGTCATGACATTTTAAAAGTTTCAGCATGTTAGCCTAGGCCTGGGTTGACCCAAGTTCAGTTTCTAACTCCCAGGTCAGGTAGTTCACAGCTGACTACATTCCCAGGCACAGGGGATCCACAAGGTACAGCCTTGTGCTGTCAAAAGGAGGCATGTGGCAAGTAGAATGGAAAGTAGATAAGGAATTATGGGAAATGGCCACATTTATAAACGAAAGTCAAATTGGAAGCTTTCTACACTCCTTTAACACATGCATGCCTTTTTACACAGACTTGCTCTGTTAGCTTTCTGAACTAAGTCAGATTCCCAGTTTTTTTTTTCTCTCCCCAGCAGTGAATTTTCACTTGTTTTTTTTGGTTTATGTCCTTGAAAACTGAAAGCAGTGTGACAGCTTACCTATCTTTCCAGGCACTATCTCTAACTATGAATCAGTTTGAGTTGCCCTACAAATGCTATACACGGACTTCATGAAAAACAAACATTTTCTAATTCCCGACACATACCTTTTGTTCCTAGAAAAATATTGTAAGATTTTCTTTATGTGTTTACTATTCCAACAACTCTCACAGAACTTTATGTTGATACTGACTATACTCTTTGAACAAACCTTCACTTCTGTTATTTATTGAATCATAAGCATGAGTGCACTACATTCTTGGTGTCTGCCTTCATTTTGCATTCTGAAAAATATGCTCAAGTATTCACTGAGTGACAGACTGCATTTAGTCTTTTCATTCATCTCCCCTAAGTGAACACCATTATGGCTAGAAGGCTTTGTGGCGACATAACTATGTTCCCTAGTGAAATGTGTCACCATTAGCATGCACCACAGAAGAGTGAGGAATGGTGTTATTCATTAACAGCCACTGATTTGCCCCTGGTGTTGTAAGTCAGAGCATAACTTAGTGCCTATCGAAGGCATAGGGACCATTGGCTAGGTGGAAAACATCAGAAAAAGAGAGAGCTCTGTTATTCTTCTGATGGGAAAGTTACAGTATATATCCTAATTATACAATTTTTTTTTCTCTTCGGGAAATGAACATTTACAAAAGAGTTGTACAAATGAAATAACTTACAAATATTTTTTTAATTGAAGAACTAAATATACTTGAATGGAAAGATTATTTTTTTTCAAGATTCTGTTTATTCCACAAAACATATTTAGGCACACCAAGAAACTCAACATTATTACTGTATATGTCTATGTAATTAAATACAAGCTAGAGAATAGCTCTGTAATTAAGAGTGTTTAATGTTGTTTTTTGTGAATCAATGTCATGTCCATAGCACCCACAGGGCAGCTTACAACTGCCTGTAACTTTTCTTCCAGGGCATCTGACGCCCTTTTCTGACCTCCATGAATACCAGTCTCACACACAGTGTACAAACATGCATGCAAGCAAAACACATGAAGATATAAAATAAAATAATTAAATCTTTAAAATATACATAGTGTAAATTCTGAATGTATGAACAGTTTTGGGAAAACTATAATAGACTGAAAAACCACTGAGAAATTTCTCTAGAGACATTTTTTAAAAATTTTTTATGTGAGCAATTATCTCTTATTTTCTATCTCTGCCTGTCTCTCTGCCATTCCTCCTTTACTCTCTCTCTCTTCTTTCCTTGGTTTTCAATTATATTTTTAAGGGACCTTCCCTCCAATTTCTTCTATTAACACCATCCCCTTGACACCATCCCCTTGACTCTGAAGGTGATAGACTCTTTTTCTTAGTGTGTGTGTGTGTGTGTGTGTGTGTGTGTGTGTGTGTGCGTGTGCGTGTGTGTGTGTGCGTGTGCGTGTGTGTGTGTGTGTATATACTTAGTGTGTGTGTATATATAAATCAAACATGAAACATTAATTAAAATAAACAGAATTTGTTAAAAATCAACAGAATTTGTTAAAATCATAAAGTTCTGTGAGAGTTGTTGGAATAGTAAACACATAAAGAAAATCTTACAATATGGCTGGCCAAGGAAGAAAATACCTACTATTGTGCCTCTTTTTACAGATTTTTAACAAATTCTGTTTATTTTGATTAATGTTTCATGTTTGATTTATGTTTGATTCATTTTTTTTGCCTTAAAAATCTAACAATTTCTGTGTAAACATCGTAATTAAAAAAATTGGACACATAATGACTGTATTAAAAGATTTAAGTAACTTCAATAAATAAATGATAATAATATGCACTCTGTACTGTTTCAGCTTAGAAATTCTTGGCCATAATTATTACCTTAAAAAAATCTTACTGCAGAGTTTTTCCAATAGGAAAAAAATGATTTAAAATTTTTAGAACATCTTAATTTAAAAGCAAAACAACCCATACATATTCATAACAATTACTTACAAATCTCAAAATTATTTTTCTGCCAAAAGATGTTGCTTTCTCGTGTCAGAGCTTTGATTTGCGTTAGCATAATGATGTTTTAGCATCATGAGGAAGAGTTCCAGTAAAAAATTACCTAATGCAAGCACCATAGAAAAGAAGACCTTTATCTTCACTGATGTGGAATTGTGTTCCTATGGAGTCGAAAAACATCCACCTCATCTGAGTGTAAGCTTGGTTATTGCTGCCCTGACTTCAGAGTGCTTATGTTGTAAACCTAAAGCATAATGGGATTTGCCCCATGACAACCACAAGATCTCCTAACTGTGCTCATCTTCATTTTACAAGTGAGAAACTAAGACTGAGACAGATACTTCATGGCGAGATAAAAGATTTCCATAGACCATGATGTATGTAGCAGATATATCCAGGCATTCCTGACATCTCCCCATGTTGCTTTTTCCAAGGTGGAGGGGTGACATGTCTTAAGAAAATGAATGTTTGATATCTTGTATTACCATTTTTTCTTTTTTTTAAATCTTCAACTCCCAGTACACCCTCTCCCTTCAGAATGCCTCAGGACTCTGGTGGAGGCCCAGGAATAAGTATGAACATGTGTGTTTTTTGTCACCAATTACATGGCAGTAAATGAGAAACCACACAAGATTTTACTTGTCAAACTCCCACAGTGATTTTTACAGAAAAATAATAGAGGCAGGGAGTGTGAGATGGTCCCCGCATTCCCTTTCAGCGCTCACATCCTATGATGCTACCATCCTGACAGCAGAATAAATACAAACAGCACTGGAACAAATTAACCCACCAGATGAGAGTGAGTTCCGGAGCTGTTTCGGGACTGACAGTGTGCTATCGCTGACAGAGTTCCTCACACATTTTCACAGACAGATGTAATGCTGAGAAAATTAAACAACTGGAATTTGCCTGGTTTGCTGTATTAATAACTCTATAGTCACATTTCTACAGACTTTATGGGGGATAATCATGGGATGGAAATGTATCCTAGCTGTCTGTGCATCTGCTCAAGACCTCTTTCAAGTTCAGTCTTCTGCTCGCTTCCCTGCTTTTCCCAGAGCACCACAGGAATGATTGCTTAAGGGCAAAAAACTAACTAGCTGACATTTATATTTTAAAAGCCTTTCAGAGACTATACTGCACAAGTCTGAGGAGCTCTAGAAAGTTTGATCTGAGGTTTTAAGAAAAGGCTTTAAGGAGATGCAGGATCATGGCTTGAAAGAGGAGTCATAGACCCTCTCAGGAGGGTGAGGAAGAATGGCAGAGACTGAAGATGGTGAGGTGCAGCATGCAAGGAGATGCCCACAGAACTGTAGTAGCTTGTCCAAAGAGATGAGAAAAAAACCAAAGCAACTGAAGGGACCCTGATATAACTGTCTCCTGTGAGGCTAGGGTAGTGCCTGGTGAATACAGAAGTTGATGTTCACAGTCATCTATTAGATGGAACACAGGGCTCCCAGTGGAGAAGCTAGAGAAAGTACCACAGGAGCTGAAGGCGTCTGCAACCCTATAAGAGGAACAACAATATGAACTAACCAGAACCCCTAGAGCTCCTTTCTCTAGCTGCATATGTAGTAGAAGATGGCCTAGTTGGCCATCACTGGGAAGAGAGGCCCCTTAGTGTTGTAAACTTTATATGCCACATTACAGGGGAATGCCAGGGCCAAGAAGTGGGAGTGGGTGGGTAGGGGAGCACGGGGCAGGAGGAGGGTAGAGGGCACTTTCAGGATAGCATTTGAAATGTAAATTAAGAAAATATCTAAAAAAAAGAAAGAAAAATAATATACTCCTACAATTTCAGTGATACCATAGAGCAAGCAATTTTCAAATCTGAAGCTTAATATTTTCACAAGACAAGCAAAAGAAATCCCCAAGATAATAATAAAAATTAAGAAATCAAACAAACAAACAAACAAAAAACAAAAAACAAAAACAAAGCAACAACAACAGCAACACAGAACAAAACAACCAAGCTGAAGTGTGGAGAATGCCTTGGCTGAGCGATTGTTTAATTACTCTTGTGGCTTTGTTTTCTTCCTGCTGCCTTTGGGAAGTTTTTAGTCCTTCGAGCATTTTCCTGAATGTAAAGAGCCAGATAGAGTGGAAGCAGAGATTACTGATTGTTCATCTAAAACCCTCCCCATACCTTCTTCCTATAAAAATGGAAAGTTGCAACCTGGGTCCATGATGTACCCTGGCTGGGGTGAGTACCTTTCAAGGATGCCTACAAATTGGATATTTCTCCCCTCCTTTCCATGTCTGAGAATTCTCTACGAGGCTTATAACCCAGAGTCTGACACATTGGTCTGGAGCTCATACCCCTGGGAAATATCTCTCAACTCTGTTAACTCTTTGTATGACAACAGGTCAACTGGAGGATTGTCTACTGTGTGGTGGTTGAAAAATCTTGAAGGAAGTGGGGTTGGTTTATTCAATAAATTTCTTCACTCACTTAATGATTTAATGAAATTATTACAAATTTTAGTTCATACTATTTGGGTTATGTTTTCTTTCTTCATGTTACAATTCTATAAATAAAACAATATGGTGAATAGGTGATAAATCATTATGGAAATTTAAAGATTCATGTTTCTAATACAATTTTTACATAATATAATAATCTATACATTTGTTCATCATTACATCTTTAATGTAAATATAGTTATTGCAGTAGTATATAATTGTATACATAAATCATAACAAATAAAATTTTTTTGGATAAATTAGGGAATATAATTTTTGTGACCAAGAACACTTCAGTTTAGTGTGACTGCTTAATTGTAGTGATTTGTACAGTGCCTAAAAATGTTTACCATTCTATAACTATGATGTAAAGTTGAAATTAAATTAACTAAGGACTTATAAACACTATAAATACTGAGTTTATGTGTTGATATATAAATAAACACTGTTGACCTAAATCACTAGGACAGGAGGAAATATCAAATAAATGCTCAGTGCCAGATATTTAGTGTTCAGTCATAATGGGTTGCTGTGCGGCATTCAACACAAAAATAAACAAACATAATTTTATGTAAATAGCTCCCAAGACTGCATGGGAACTATGACCCCATCACTGAGCTTACCTTTACTCTTACTTCAAACCTTTCTCCTGTGTTAGGAATTTTTTCTATTCTCTATCTTATCACTCTAGTCAATGTCTTAAATTATTTGTT
Organism: Mus minutoides; assembly: GCA_902729485.2. Lineage (NCBI taxonomy): Eukaryota > Metazoa > Chordata > Mammalia > Rodentia > Muridae > Mus > Mus minutoides. Next base: position 213,514 of record CACVCL010015029.1, on the reverse strand, counting down.
ATTGTCATATTCCAGATGCCATGAATATGCACCTTGCTGCCTGTGATGGACACAAAGTAGCCAGGGCCACTTGGGTAGGTCCCAGAGCACTCTGACTTTCAGCCCAGGAATGGTGACATCTTCATAAGACATCGTGTATTCAGGGTGCTAGGCAATTTTTTTTTCCAGTGGACAAAGGTCAATTTTTATTCCATATTCATTTAGAATGGCTGAATTTTATTACATATATATTCTACTTTTTTTCCAACATTTATTAGATAATTTCTTCATTTACATTTCAAGTGTTATCCAGAAAGTTCCGTATACCCTCCCCCCTCCCGGCCCTGTTCCCCTACCCACCCGCTCCTACATCTAGGCCCTGGCGTTCCCCTGTACTGGGGCATATAAAGTCTGCATGACCAAGGGGCCTCTCTTACCAATGATGGCCAACTAGGCCATCCTCTTCCTTCAGAGTGTCTATCGGTGTCTAGCTTTAGGAATGCCTCCATCCATCCTCTGTAAGAATGTGATACCTCTGAAAAAAACAAGTTCAACATCCTTAATCATCAGGGAAATGCAAATCAAAACAAACTTGAGGTTCCACTTCACACCAGTCAAAATGGCTAAGATCAAAAATTCAGGTGACAGCAGATGCTGGCAAGGAAGAGGAACACTCCTCCATTGTTGGTGGGACTGCAAGCTTGTACAACCACTCTGGAGGTCAGTCTGATGGTTCCTCAGAAAATTGGACATAGTACTACTGGAAGATCCAGTAATGCCTTTCCTGGGCATATACCCAGAAGATGTTCCAACTGGTAATAAGAACTCATGCTCTACTATGTTCATAGCAGCTTTATTTATAATAGCCAGAAGCTGGAAAGAACCCAGATGTCCCTCAACAGAGGAATGGATACAGAAAATGTGGTACATTTATACAATGGAGTACTACTCTGCCATTAAAAAAAATGAATTTATGAAATTCTTGGGCAAATGGATGTATCTGGAGGATATTATCCTTTGTGAGGTAACACAATCACAAAAGAAGTCACTAGATATGTACTCATTGATAATCAGATATTAGTACAGATTCTTAGAATACCCAAGATACAATTTGCAAAACACAAGAAAATCAAGAAGAAGGAAGACAAGTGTATAGATACTTCATTCCTCCTTAGAATAGGGAACAAAATACCCATGAAAAGAGTTGCAGAGACAAATTTGGAGCTAAGAGGAAAGAATGGACTAACCAGAGACTACCCCACCCGGGGATTCATCCCATAATCAGTCACCAAACCCAGACACTATTGCATATACCAGCAAGAGTTTGCTGAAGGGACCCTGATATAGCTGTCTCGTATGAGGCTATGCCAGTGCCTGGCAAATACAGACGTGGATGCTCACAGTCATCTATATGATGGAACACAGGGCCCCCAATAAAGAAACTAGAAAAGTACCCAAGGAGCTGAAGGGGTCTGCAACCCTATAGGAACAACAATATGAATTAAGCAGAACCACTAGAGCTTGTGTCTCTAGCTGCATATGTAACAGAAGATGGCCTAGTCAGCCATCATTGGGACGAGAAGCCCCTTGGTCTTAAAAACTTTATATGCCTCAGTACAGGGGAATGCCAGGGCCAAGAAGTGGGAGTGGGTGGTTAGGGGAGCAGGGTAGGGGGAGGGTATAGGGAACTTTCGGGATAGCATTTGAAATGTAAATTAATTAAATATTTAATTAAAAAAGTGAAAAAAAGAATGCAATTCCCACGAAGCCCTTGTCATTTCCTTGTAGTCCACAATCATGAAAGAACCTCATGTTGTCACCCACTTCTCTCAGCAGCTGCTTTGTTCATCTTCTTGCTTTATCTCTGATTAATAATTGCTTTTTATCCTGTTGGAAAGCCAATAAATAAATGTTGTAGTGTTCCTAATTTATACAACTATCTTCAGAAGATTAGGTTATTGTGTTGGCACAATCACACTGTGATGATTAAAGAGTCTATCAAACTGACTTTTAGAATCAGACTGACCTTATGAATTCGAACTCCCTAGTTTTGTGACACAGAAGGTGTGAAGAATACATTCATTTCTTTTGTAAAGTAGAAATATGTTACGCAAGCTTCTTTGTGTGTTTGTGTGTATCTATGAATGTTAGATAAAATGTTGGAAATGAAATCATTATAATTTTCTATGACAAATTTAACTAGTAAATATGACTACATTTTTCTAATCATTCAAACTTGTGTTTCTATTTCTCTTACTTGGTGAGAATGGTGATTTAGTAGAATAATGGGGCTTTAGGGACTATAAGTTTGCAATTCCTATACTACTTCTGCCACTTTGTAGAAAATTGAATTTGAACTATTTTTTTTAAATCTTGGAGTCTCAGTCTGAGCAAAGACACACTGCAGTTATAAGTAAGAACTTAGTATCAGCATAATGACAGAACACATAGATATATGACATTTTCATGGATGGGCCCATAATGATTACTTGCAGATAAGACTTGGCCTGGTAATTCTGTTTTAACTATCTTTCTGTTTGACTTTGGACAACCATAAGGATGCCCTCCTATATTTCATAAATCCTTGAATATGATCCTTTTAATTTTCTTTTTTCTTACTGCTGTACCATGATTTTCATGTAATGTACTTCTGTGTACATTATATTAGTTAACAGAATTTAGACTCTAAATTTATGCTAGACTTTAAAATTTTAAATTATTATTTCTGAGCACTGAGATTTCAGTTGTTTTTCACCTTCCTTGTGACCTCTACACTTCAATTCCCCACATATTCCTAAACTATTCAGAGTTCATATAGTCACCTCTTTTCCTTCATTCCCCATTCTGAACAGAATTCAATACTTAACCTACTAGGAAGTAAAATTTTGTTTGGGGGGATGTCTTTTAATCACTATTTTGATGTTTCTTCTAGTGTTGTGTGACCATTTTATGTTATGTCTTTCAAAATGACTGCATTTGCATTTTTAAAGAATATATTCATTTTATTTGGAGACTTGTTTTTATGATGCTTTTTATTATTTTAAATTGTTTTATTTCAATAGAATTTGTAGTGATATCCTTTCTTTTATTCCCAGGATTGTTCATCCTCTTTTTCTTTCTTCCCCCCTTTCTCTGTTTGCTCCCCACATTTATCTGCTAATATAGAAGTTGTCAAATATATTTATTCTTCTAGAGGCTCAGATTTATCTTAGCATGTTTTTTCTAATGCTTATTTGAATATCATATTCCTGTTCTTGTCATTCAAAGCATATCCTACCCCATTTCTTTGCATACAGTTATACTATAAAGAGTATATTTTATTATAGCCATTCTTCCAGGAACAATGTTCTCACCATTCCCTTAAACTTATAAAAACTATATTCATTTGCTAAGTTGATTACCATCCCCATATACTCTGTGAAAAGCTTCTTGATTTTCTGATTTGATGTTGTGCCTTATTACTTAGAATTGCCTAATGTGTTATTGGATTTTACTTATATGCTTGATATCATTGAAATTACACTGATGCTGGTAAGTTTCTGAAGGAAGAAAATGCGGCTTAAATATTTTTGCAGTACTTAGGATATTGACCACATGGCCAAAAATAGTCATAAGTACAGTTAATGTCATTATAGGATTGTACTGTGAAATTTTGACTTCAAAATTAAATTTTATCCCCTAGCTTTATGTACAGTCTCCCATACATTTTTAAGTCTCTTAAAATTACTTTAAAGTACATAAAATTAACAAAAATGTACAAAGTTCCTTATTTATTCTTTTCTAAATGGGGCAAATTCATTTCTCTAAAGTGATAGAAAGAGAAGAATTAATATTAATAAATAAATGTTACTGGTTTTAGCAAGTGATTTTTCTCTAAGCCTTGATCTGTTTCCTTTCTCAATTCTCATGCTCTACCTTCCTAAGGAAGAAAACTGCCTGCAGTGGTGAAGTCAACCCAGCTATTACCCATTATATTCTAATGGTAAGTCCACAGATCTTTGCAAAAGTCTACACATACATCAAATCCTATTAGTATTTTTTAAAGTTTACAAGCTATTCTGTAAAGTCAGTACTTTGAGCCTTCTGAGATGGCTAAAGTGCCATTCAACTTACCCCTTATTTGCCATGACCAATCCAAAGGTATTGTGCTTCCTTACAGATCTATACCATAAAACCATTTACATCTAACTCTAACGTGGTGGGAAGTTTTTTTTTATGTCAGACAATGAATCATTGCACACTTCTCAAGGAATCCATGGCTTGTTAAGAGATTGATTATCGAACTTGACCTAACCTTGATAATGGGGGATTATCTGCTCCAAATTATTTTCTTATTATTTTTTTCCCATTTCGTCCCATAATGTATACCCTATAAATGAGCAGGAATATTTTATTTTCTTAGTGTTTTAATGTTATGGAAGAAAAGAGCAGTATTGCATTGCTTTTCATTATAAATTCAATTTCGGGAAGCAGGCTATAAGAAGAGGATTATGAATAACAAGGATATGGGAAAGGAGAAATTTGTGAGAAAAAAAAAAAAAGTCGTTTCCCAAGGATTGAAAAAATCATACAAAATGCAACAATCTATACAGCAGATAAATGTGTGAGACATAGAATTGTTGGGGAGAATATATAAGTTGTACTTTTGTTAGTAAATATGCTCTGAGTGAAACCAGGAGTAGAAACTAAATGTTGTCGAATCTCCTGTGAACTAGAATGAACATCTATTTGTTCCGTGCTCAGCAAAACTGAATGCCTCTGCCAGAAGCATGCTGTCAGGATTCTATACCACACTTTGTGATCTCTGGCCTGTGGGAAAATTTAAATGTGCCATGCTTTTCCATTGCCATCTGTCAAGTGTAATTCTAACTGTGAGTTTAGTGTATATATGATTTCTGATGCATGTGTTAACACTGTGATATCACTTAATAAAATAATTTATAGAGCTTCTAGGAATCAGCACCTTCAGGGTTCTCATAATTTTTTCACCTTCCTCTTCCCTTTTTTTTTTTTTTTTTTTTGATATTTTCTTTATTTGCATTTCAATGTTTTTCCACTTTCCCAGTTTACCCCCTGCCAGAAAACTGCTATCCCACCCTCCCTTCCAATGCTTCTATGAGGGTGTTCCTCCACCAACCCACACACTCCCACCTCTCTGACCTAGATTCCCCTACCCTACACTGCGGTATATATTGAGCCTTCCTAGGACCAAGGACCTCTCCTCCCATTGATGCCTGAAACAGCCATCCATCCTCTGCAACATATGCAGCTGGAGTCATGTCGACTACTTTGTTGTTATGGCTTAGTCCCTGGGAGTTATGGGGGGACTGGTTGGTTGCTATTGTTGTTCTTCCTGTGAGGTTGCAATCCCCTTCAACTCCTTCAGTTCTTTCTCTGACTCCTCTATTGGGAACCCCATGTTCAGTCCAATGATTGGCTGCTAGCATCCACCTCTGTATTTGTAAGGCTCTGGCAGTGCCTCTCAGGAGAGAGCCATATCAGTCTCTTTTCAGCATGCACTTCTTGGCATCCCCATTAATGTCTGGGTTTGATAATTGAAAATGGGATGAAACCCAAGTTGGGATAGTCTCTGGGTGGCCTTTCCTTTAGTCTCTGCTCAACACTTTTTCTCCATATTTGTTCTCCTTCTAAGAAGGACTGAAGCACCCACACTTGAGCTTTATGTTGTCTGTGAATTGTATCTTGGTTATCTGGAGCTTTTGGAGTAACAGCTGCTTATTAATGAGTGTATACCATGTGTGTTGTTGAAAGATTACTTTCTTGCTTTTTGTAGGGTATAGTTTTCCTCCTTGTGTTGTTGTTTACCATCTATTAATCTTTGTAGGGCTGGATTTGTGAAAAGGTATTGTGAAATTTTTTTTTTTTCATGGAATATCTTGTTTTCTCCGTCTATGGTAATTGAGAGTTTTGATGGGTAGAGTATTAGTCTTGGCTGGCATTTATGTTCTCTTTGAGTCTGTATGACATCTGCCCAGGATCTTCTTGATTTCATAGTCTTTAGTGAGAAGTCTGTTCTAATTTTGATAGGTCTGCACTTATAGGTTACTTGACTTTTTTTCCCTACTGCTTTTAATATTATTTCTTTGTTTAATTCATTTGGTGTTTTGATTATTACGTGATGGGAGGAATTTCTTTTCTGGTCCAGTCTATTTGGAGTTCTGTAGGCTTATTGTATGTTCATGGGCATCTATTTAAGTTAGGAAAGTTTTCTTCTATAATTTTGTTGAAGATATTTACTGGCCCTTTAAGTTGGGAATCTTCACTTTCTTCTATACCTTTTATCCTTAGGTTTGGTCTTCTCATTGTGTCCTGGATTTCCTGGATGTTTTGGGTTAGGATCTATTTGCCTTTCACATTTTCTTTGATGTGTCAATGTTTTCTATGTTATCTTCTGCACCTGATTCTCTCTTCTATCTCTTGTATTCTGTTGGTGATGATTGCATGTATGGCTTTTGATCTCTTTCCTAGGTTTTCTAACTCTAGGGTTGTTTGCCTTTGTGATTTCTTTATTGTTTCTATTTCCATTTTTAGATTTTGTATGGTTTTGTTAATTTCCTTAGTCTGTTTAATTGTGTTTTCCTGTAGTTCTGTAAGGGATTTTTCTGTTTCCTCTTTAAGAGCTTATACCTGTTTACCTGTTCTCCTGTATTTTTTAATGGATTTATATATGTCCTTTTAAAAGTCTTCTATTATTGTTATCAGAATTAATTTTAGATATGAATCTTGCTTTTACAGTGTGATGGTGTATCCAGGACTTGCTATGGTGGGAGAATTGGACTCTTATGATGCCAAGTAACCTTGGTTTCTGTTGCTTATGCTCTTACACTTTCCTCCCACCATATGATTATCTCTAGTGCTACCTGCCTTTACTTCCTATAATCCTGAGTGTGTCAGATCTCCTCAGAATTTATCTGTCTCTGTGAGCCTGTAATTCTGGGATCCTGTGATCCTGAGATTCTGTGTTTGTCAGAGTTCCTGGGAGTCAAGCTGTCTCCTGGTGTGACCAACTCCTGAGATCCTGGTGTGACCAAGCTCCTGAGATCTTGGGTGTGCTAGAGAGCCTGGGAATGAAGCCTCCTCTGGCTGCGTGGGACTGGCTGCATAGTTCATGCCCAAGATTCTTTCCTCTTCCTTAAGTAAAAACTCTACAGTTCAATAATATGTGACTGGTAGATTTGTAAATGAACATATAATTACTTTAATATATTGTTTACTATTATATAGGGATTTTAAATCTATTATCAATTTGCAGAGAAAAATAGCTTCCTTATTTCTTCTGTCCAGTTTGTGTACTGAGAGGACAGAAGGTAATGACAAATGAAATGCAGTTACAGGCAAAGACTTACATCTGATTTGGTCCACTTGTTCTCTGATCACCATTGATTGCTTAGCTCTAGCAAGGCAGCACAGATGCTGCCCAAAGACTTCTCTATTCAGTCTCTTTAACAGACTTCAAGTAGAGCAGTCTTCCATTTGAAGTCTTCTTAAAATGTGAGACCCTGCTATTCACATTTCTGGTGGAGTTGCTGAAAGATATTTCTGGACACTCCTTTTCTATATGAGAATGTAAAAGTTTGAGGACCATGAGCATAGGAAGTTGGTGGAATTCCAGCAGCCAGGAACAGTGGAGGCATGTCTCAAAGTTTCTCTCTTTTGTTTTGTTTTGTTTTGTTTGGGTGGTATGGAGATTGAGTCTCCAGTCTTTCACATGCTAGGGAAGTGTTTTATCATTGAATATGCCTAGATTCTCAAGGTTTCTTGTGTCCAGTGACATCTCTGACTGAATATGTGTTTGGTTGCAAACTGCACTGTAAAATATCTGTCTATCATTGCACACATAGATGGTTCCCTATCAGGATGTATGAATATATTTTTTGATCTATCTATCTATCTATCTATCTATCTATCTATCTATCTATCTATACATATAAGTATGTGTATTAATTCATATATATTCTGATTTTTATACATACATATTTATTTCAATATATATGTATATGCACAAATATATTTACATACACATATATGTGTACATATGCTACAAACACATGTGCATGTGTACACCCACACATACACATACACATGAACTAATTTTAAATACACACTAAGAGGGTGAGTCCACTGTTGACTAAGTTTAGTAACTTGGTTTACCTAAACGTTCTTTTATCCTCTTTAGATCTCTGATTTTCCATTGAGTCCTGTACTTGGAGAGGTAAATGATACTGCAAGGCTTTGTTAAGTGTTCATTGCGATTTTCAACATAAAGGAGACATTCTAAGTACTTGTTCTTTATCATATCCTATCCTTTTCCCAATTAGTTTAGCTGTCATTTCATCACCAAATACATGTACAATTTAAAATTGCCAGTACCATAGGGGAAAAAGTGTCACATAAGAAACTTGATATAAGGTATTATATCCTGTTTGGGATTACTATAAACCAGTGCCATAAATAAGGTGGCTTATGAACACTGTACATTTATTTTTCTCACCTCGGCACACAGAAAGTTGCAATGTTAAGGTATTAGGATATCTACTGAGAAGTTCTATTTTACAAATGTTGTTATCTCACTGGGTCCTAACATGGTGGAAAGATCCAATTCTCTGTCTTCCTATATAAAAGCACTAATTGCTGACAGTACTGCCTTACGACCCATTTTCCCAAATTTTCTACTTCCTAATGCCTTTGTGTTGGTAGCTACATTTCCATATAATTTCAGATGTACACAGACATCCAGATAATTACATCAGATTGAAGGTTGGTAATGGAAAGGGGAAGGCAAAAGGTTCAGGAGTTCAAGGGCATTCTCATCTACACAGTGAGTTCAACTCTACACTCCATCACATACGATTTTTTTCTCAAAGATAAACAAAATATAATATTAATGTTTAAGAACCACTGTATAGTCTTAAGCTGAGAGAAATACTACTGTAGGAGCAACTAGAAATGAGAGAGCAGAGATTCACTTGAGCAGTTTTAAAGAGGATAAAGGAAGGAAGATGCTCAGCTGGGTACCAAGTCTCTCCTCTCATTTTGTTGTTGGACTCCTGATTTGATAAGAATCTGGAGAAAAATGAATATCTCACATTGACCATTGATTTTCTTCTGATGTCCAATTTAGTACTAAAACCAAAGCCAGGCCTTGTTGTGCAGCGTATTATTTGATGATGCTGTTTCTCCACACTCCTTCTTGCAGACTTCTTCTTTACATATAGTCTATTTTCTATCCCTTACTCCCTGCCTTGTGCTGAATTTTTTGAACCTTATTATGTGTGTCATCCTTTCAGCTGGTGAGATTTCTTAGCTTTGTCAACAAACAATCTCTAGATTAGGATATGTTTGGGAAGGCTTTAGTATATGAAATAAAAGGCATGATAGAAAATTTACCATCCTGTTCTGTAGTCTCAGAAAGCACTCAGCGTGCGGAAGGGACATGGACTTGTCCTCTTTCTCACATTTCAGAATAGATTAGATTTCTTATGAATACCTATCTTGTTCTCATACTAATTTCTCTCCAGTTTACATTTTGATTCTTTTGCATGCATTCAGCATTGGCAAATTAAATTACGTAAATATCTATTGCTTTCTTAGGTATTATAGTTAGATACTTTGATTCCATGAAAAGAATATAGGCCTATTAAACTGCAGCCTAAAAATATATTAGTAGCAACATTACCATGGCATTTTGTACATTTTTACTCATAGACTCTCATTTCATTTGACCACTGTGGCATTTGTGGAAAATGAGGGTCATAACATAGATATGCCATAAAGAAAGAAAAGAACATTAGGTGGTAAAATTTTGTAAGCTCCTTTGTGCTAAGAGAGAGGCCTTGAGTAGTAAGTAGAAAAAAAATTAAGTTTGCATCTTCTATAAAATAAAACAATCATTACATTAAAATAATACCATGTGACTAAGAACACCTGCTTTCTCATAAGTATTGGCATCATTTTGATTAACATTGTACCCATCACCCATCAAGAGAAACAGAGAGAGAGAGAGAGAGAGAGAGAGAGAGAGAGAGAGAGAGAGAGAGAGAGAGAGGAACAGGCATACAGTGCAGAGAATTGATGTAAAGGCTGTTTGACACTCTCCATAAAATATTATTGTTGTTCCTCAGTCTTTACCCAGAGGGATAGTTAAATCAAAGAAGCACTAATTTATATGTCAGACCAATAGCACAGTCTAACAGAAGATCAATTTAAATGGACATTTATTCATTGAGTTTTATTTTTAAAGAGATACAAGCAGAATAAAAACCATTTCATAAAAGCAACAGCCATCTCTTTCCTCACTCCTCTGACTTGTGTTATGATCCACTTTGGCTTAACACAATGGCAGGGAAATATTTCAGTATAGCTTTGTCATTAGTTAGAAGTATGGCCATTCCTCTCACTTTGAAAAGCCCAGCACCGTGCTTTAGTTGATAAATTTATGTACATGGAATTCATCGGTTTTTTATATCTTCTTACTGCATCAGGTACATGGAGAGATGCTCACAGTCCCAGCACTTTTTTCTTACCCTCATGCAACAGTTAATGCTTTAACCACTTCCAGTCTCTTGACTTCACTCTTTCCTGAGTTACATTCTGCATTGTCTTATTCTCTTCCTGTCCCCAATAATCTCATCATTTTGTGGTCCATGCTCTTAAATATACCATTACCTTGAAGTTTTATCTTTCATCCTATAATGATGGATTTCATCTTCTGATATTATATCCATTTTCATGATCTTATCAGTTGCCTATTGTGAATGACTTCTTAAATTGCATATTTAGCAGAATCCTCCATTATACTCAATTCACCTACATACCTGCTAGGTCCTGTCATCTTCCACATTATTGCTGATAATTCAGTGTCTTAAGGACTGGTGATCTCATTTCACCTTTAAATTTATTTCACACCGTGTAATAGACTCTCTTGAATGATAATCCTCCCAATCCTCCCACCTTGAAACTCAGATTTGAACCTACATTCCTCTTCTGTACTTTTAAAAACAACAACAAAAAAAAATCTTTTTAACTGTTTCTGGGCTGTAGCTGTTGCATTTGTAAATTTTCAATGGTTTCTTTGTATCATTTACACTACTGTCACCAAAATTTATGCCCTTCCCATGGAATTTAGTATCGTTTCTATGCATCCTCCTTATTATTCTGTAACCATGAGCAAAAGCTCTTAGTATCACCAAGAATATCAAAGGTCTGACAGACAAGTCTGGCTGAAGTGTTTATAGTCACCCCCTCATTATTTCAAACTGCATTCCATATCCAAGACCACATTTGGTATAGGCTTCTTGTTCAACAACAACTCAATATTTCCTGTTGTTTGCTCATGAATGCTTCCTCTTTTCAACTATATAATAAAAGCTAATTTTATTTCTTGTATTCTGTGTCACTTATTACTTAACACCCAGAATCTCTTTTGTATGTTTTACTTTATGAAGTAATTTTACTTTCTCTAAATAGTAAATTAATTTCCATTGTCCTTTGTACCTGTGATAGCATGAATATTTTCATTAGTTTATGAACTACTTATTTACTAGAGTCACGAATCATCTCTTCTTATAGTTGCAATAATGATTATTCTAAGTCATTATACACTCAATAAATAATTGAACAATTGCTTATAAACAAAATAAATGCTTAATGTAAGTTATTTTTATATCAGTAAGACATGCACTCATGGTTTTAAACATCATTAGCAAAGAATGTGCTTTGTGATCATACCTCATGAGTGATTTATAATCAATTCAGACACTCGATAAACTGAAAACAAATGAAGATCAATTAATCACCTTCATTTAGTTTGGCTGTGGATCAAAGCCCCAAACAGATGAACAAAAATCCACTGATCCCTGTCTGTCCCTCTAATCCCAGACAACTTTATCTAGGCTGGATTCAATTACACAGTTTCTCTGAATATGAGACAAGTATCAAGGATCTTCCAACTTGATTATATTTGGGGAGAGGTAAACAGAATTACAAGTAACACAAAATTAAAGGCATACCTCCTGTGTGAGTTGAGCAGCAGTGATGTTGCACTAGTAATATTGCATTGTATCTACTGAGCCAATATATTTTAATTAGAGCATGTCACTGACCACAAGTTGCCCATTTTATTTTAACAATTTCTTGTTTTTCTCATTAGTCTGTCACTGTAGAGAAGAAGAACTCTTCTTCATTTAGTTTACCATCCTCAGCTCCTTTCAGTTCTGTATATACATTTTGGGTGCATTACATTAACTTATGTTTCCCAATATATAGAAGAAATGAGTCAAGGTCTAGGGCAGGGGAAACTGTCGCTTCCTGATACAACCTGCAGAAAGGAGCGACGAGACAGAGTTCTTCTCAAAGCAGTTTATTCAGGAACCTTAACTTCTGCCCAAAAGCCCCTGAGCCTCTCCCTGACCGCCCTTAAATCTCTGTGCTCTCACCTCAGAGCCCGCCATGTAGATACTTGCCATAGGTCTAATGTGCTCAGCGTGAGCTAGCCTGATATTGCGTAGCAGTGAGTCTGTGCTGTACAAGACTGTGGACGTGACTATGCAGGGATGTATAAGGAAGTCAGGTGCTAGTCATAAGACTTGGCAACCTTCCTGGGCGCCATCTTGGAATGGCTGCCACACCCGTTCCTCACAGGAAACATTACTATGATAATAGACACAGCTGGCATTAGGTAACAGTGTGTTTACATGAACAGATGAATTCCAGGAGGAAGAGAAGGAACCCTCACATTTACACAAATTTCCTTCTCCTACTCCTTCTGCTATTACATATTTATTAGATATAAAAGTAATTGAGTTCTGAGACTGTTCCAACTGATGACCTGAGTAATGTCAGCCTATGACTTTTCAAAGACCAAATATGGAACTAAGTTGTACACGTGTAATAATGGTTCCTACAACCATTATTTTATTATACCAAGAATCTCTTGTGTACTGTATAGATACATCCATCATCCATCATTAGCAAACTTATGGCCTATAGGAAGGGGTAGAATAGAAGGTGGGATGTCCATTAGGCAGAAAGGATTTTGGGATACAAGCAAGGAATGATTTGTCCCAGGACCTGGAGGATATACAAATGAAAGCTTAGCAGAAGTAACCAGTCATGTGGCAAACTTAGATTAGAATAAATGGGATATTAAGTCATAAGCTAGTTGAATGAGCCAAAGCTTATGATCAAGGTGTTTGTAAATATAATAAAGCCTCAGAGTTTTTATTTCTGGGAACAGGAGTGTAGCTTACCATAAACACCCCACCATATTATGGTGCTTTACATTGGATGCCAAATTTTAGTGCAATTTTAAAATTAATAACCTTTTCTCTATTCTGGCTTGCTTCCAAATAAAAGAGAGCGGTTATAAGATTTATTTAAGTGTGCTTCATAGAACTGTAGCTGAAAAGTTATTAATCTATTCTAAGCTAATCTGGATACCTTCCAGCCAACATCCATAAGAGACTTACGTTTCAGTATTGGTCTGGTTTTCTCTGATCCAGGTGTGTTCCCATGATGGCTGCTGTGCCCTTTTCCTCATGATGAATGCCTCTCCTTCTCTCTCCCATGTCCCTGACTGGGATCACAAGTTCAGCTCAATTCTCTCTTCTGCATAGCCATTGGCTTCGGTTTTCATTGACAAGTCACAGAATAAATGGGGAGCAATGTTTACACAACACGGAGACAAAAGAGTCTTAAAATAATCATCACAATGCCATGTCTGGATTGAAACCAGATATGGAAGCAGAGAAGTGAGCGTTTGAATGATACAAGAATAATCTTACACAGTGCACAATATTATGCTTATGTTATCTGATGTTTTCTACTGCTGTGATATAACACCATGCCTAGAAGCAAGTTGGGAAGAAAAGGTTTTATTTGGGTAACACTTCAACATGTTAGTCACTGAAGGAAGTCAAGGCAGAAATTCTACAAGGGTAAGACCCTGGAGGCAGGAATTGATGCAGAGGTCACAGATGGGTGCTTCTTACTGGCTTACTCCTCATGGCTTACTCAGTCTACTTCCTTATAAAATGCAGAACCATTAACTCAATGATGATGTCACCCATAATGGGTTGAGGCCTTCTCACATAAACACTAATTAAGAAAATTCCCTACATCCAGGTCTTATGGCAGCATTTTCCTCGATTGTGGTTCCTTACTTTCAGAGAACTTCAGATTATGTCATGAGGATATAAAACCCGCTAGTTCAATCATCTTTCAAAAAGAATTGCCATTCTCATTACAAGCAAGAACTATGAAATTCATAGGAAATGAGCAGTAGGGGAAAATTTTCAGGGAACCATTGAAGAATACCAACTCCAGTCTCTTTCTTTCTCTTGCCAAGGTCACATTAATTAAATTAATTAATTCAAACTATGCTTTTTTTCAGTTTTTCCCTTTATTGAAAATAGATTATTTCTGCATATATGATATTCTCGTTATATGTTGCTTTCCTCTACTCCTCCCAGTTTCCCCACCTCTTCTCCCATCCAGATCAATTCCATATCTGTCCCTCATTAGAAAAGATTGCGCTTATAAGAGATAACAACCAAATATGACAAAATAAAATAATAATATAAGGAAGCAAAGACTACCATATTGAGGTCAAACATGGCAACTGACAGTAGGAAAAAAGTCCTAAGTGTAGGAATAGGAGCAGCAATAGACCCAATCATTCTCATAGTCAATAGTCCTATACAAATACAAAGTTAAAAGCTGTACTGCACACACAGAAGACCTTGCACAGACCCATATAGACCCTGTGTTTGCTGCTTCAGTCTCTCTGAGCTTTTGTGCATTTGCTCTAATTGATGCAAAGGGCCTTGTTCTCCTGGTAACCTCCATTCCTCTGTCTCTAACAATTTCCACAGGTTTCCCTGAGCTCTAAGAGGAGTAGTTTTATGACCTCTCTAGATAATGTCTGGTTGTGAGTCTCTACATCTGTTTTCATCTGGTGTTGAAAGAAACCTTGTTGGAGTACATCACTATGGGAGTGTTTTGAGGGCTCCTCAAACTCTGCCTACGGTAGGATACATTCTCCCCTGACCTCAATTGGATCAAGGTGCAGAATTCCCAACTCTTTCTCTAGCACCATGTCTGCTTTAAGACTGCCCTGATTTCTGCCATGATGATAATAGACTGAACCTCTGAAACTGAAACCCATCCACAGCTAAATGTTTTGCTTTATAAGAATTGTTTTGGTCATGGTGTATTTTCACAGCAATGGGACCCCTAACTAAGATACCCACTATCAGAGTGTGAGGGTCATATGTGAATTAATCTGGAGTAATATTGTTTTTGTTTTGTTGTTTATTTTTGTTTTGTGTGTTTATTTGTTTATGAAAGTAAAAACCCTTGTACTTGGGGCATAGATTTAAAAATTGAAATGTTAGCTTGGTGGATTATATCTGGGGGAGCAGACAAAGAAGAAAGTATATGTGGATAACCTACCTGGTTTTCTGGCAGGTATTGCTATACTATTATTCCAATTATTACCAAAAAATATATTGAGACACCAAACATTTACATTTCTAGTCTCAAATCTATTACCTTCTGAAAATCAGGATCAAAACACATTTTTTTTTGTTTTTGTTTTATAAATCAATTTAATTATTGTAATGCCTTGGGTTATTCTGAGGTAGTATATGATTTGAGATGTTTGGATATATATGGACCCCAACTGTTCTGTGTTCTTTAATGCAGACCAACCTCTTATATTGGAAAGTAATTCTCTTGTTAAAGGTCAATCATATTTGAGTTTTTGTCATAGGGCAATTAAGGTGCTTCTACAACTGACAGATGTGATATGCTTGGCTGTGAGGTTTGAGCTTCTTTTGTCTAAATAAATGGAGGTAACCACTTTTCACAGAATATTTTAGAATACAGATCCCCATATTAGCCGCGTTAAATTAATGGTTGTTCAGCTGGGAGGACTTTGTCCCATGGGAATCTCATAGAAAGACACTTTTCTGATTGTTATAAGAGGTGTGCATCCCCGTTTATGTGTGTATAATGAGGATCTCATGACTTAAAATTATGTGGAGCTCATGTTAGCCCTACCAGGAATTATCTGGTTTGGTAGGAAATTTTGAGCCCAAGGCCCAATACTTCCAACAACCACACTTTGTGTTCTGACACATAAATCAAGCACTCTCAAAATGTCAGCATGTTCTTTAAATAATTACTTTATTTCCCTGTAATTCAATTACATAAAAATATAGTAGGTTTATAGAACATTCAATTAAACCATTCAGTATTTTACCCCAACATGTATGATTCTTGTTGATATGAAGTACTTAAAATGAGCTCCAGGGAGCACCAGCATGGCCTCCTATTACTGGCAAGAAGCCGCTGGTGTTAACACCCTCTGCATCTAGCCATGGCTGACAGGCTTGTGAGCTCCATTGTCAAGGCATCTGCCTACACAATTACAGCATGTAGTCTGCTTTAGTGTCCCACAAAAGAGGTATTGTAGCAGATAACTGCTTCCAGCATCCCTGCTGGCAGTGAAAATAAGCAACTTATAACTTCTCTCTGGCCACACTACAGAGCATGCTGAATAGTGCCTACCACGGCTTCTCTCTGGTAAATGGTTCAGCTAACTTTTGACTTTATCTTATGTCATGTCATATTGATTCCAGCAAGAAGTTGCTGATGAGAGACAAGCCTGTTCCCTTCCTCACTACAGAACTTCATATTACTCTTGATAGGTGAACAACCTCTAAATCATTGATTTGGAGTAGAAGAGCATGTCCTATGGACTTGTGTACTGATTAAGGTACCATCAAGAGGGCATTCTGCAGGTTCAGAATACCTAATATTACTGTGCCAAACATGCTCACTTCACTGATGCCTAGTTCCACTTACAGCCAGCAATACCTCCTTCATTGGCCCATGTTAATGACTGCTAGCCTTAATTCTGGCTTCTGTTACCTAATAGCTTTTCTTAGCCCATTGCCTTCCCCTATTTCATTCTTATTGTCCTCTTTATTTTTAGTTCAAGCACTGTGGTTTGTTTCTCAAACTGCAGATGAGTTCAATGTTTTGGTCTTTTCAATTGCATTCCTTAATTTCCTTTTAATCTGCCTTCTCCAAACTATATCTGGTTTTTGTTGTTGTTGTTGTTGTTGTTGTTGTTTTGAAAACAAGTATCCCTAAACCTTTTCTTCTTATATATTCAACCCATAAATGATCCTTTATTACCAGACGAAGACAATCCAAAGTCCTGATTGACATTTAGGAATAATCATAATCTGAATCCTTAAGAAACTGTAGTTTTCCTCCCAGGTTCCTCCCTAACCCCCATTAGTAATTGCTTTTGTCTCTCTCTCAAGTAGGACTGAGGTGTCCTCATTTGGGCACTTCAGCTTGTTGACCTTTTTGAGTACTGTAGACTATATCTTGGGTATTTAGTACTTTTGGGGGGGGGTAATATATACTCATTAATGAGTACTTACCACGTATGCCCTTTTAGAGCGGAGTTACCTCACACTGGATGATAGGGGAGTCAGGGGGAGTGGAGAATTTGATCTGGTATTGGGTGATTGAAAAGGACTTAAACCCTGAGATCCAGCAGAAAGAATTGAAACAGGCAGCCTTGAGAGACAGGAGGTTGGGGGGACCCTACAGAATGCACCAGAGATGATGAACCTAACCCTCAGTAGATTGGAGGCCCCAGGGAGATGAGAAATCAGGAGGGGTGGGGAGTGGGAACATCCATGTGGAGACAGGGGGGAGGGGAGGAAGTATGGGATGTGGAACAGTGAGAGGGTGGATGGAGGAGGAAATATGAAGTGTAAATTAATTAATTAGTTATTTAATTAATTATAGAAACTGTAGTTTTTCTTGTCAAAGCACAGCCTTTCACGTATCTTATTTCCATGGGACACTTCTTTACTTTTCCTCCTCCTCCACCAAGCAATCTTGCATTAACAATGATAAAACAAATATTAAGTCATAAAATGTATAAAAAGTGTTCTTTGGTCTACCTGAACCCAAAAATAATAAAGCAGTTTCTCCACAAAGCAGACCCTAAGACAGATTTTCCTGCAGCCAGTTTACTAGGCCTATTTTCTTAGAACCCGCGTCTGTGTGGATAGGATGTCAGCAATGAGGCAGGACTGACAAGACAGAACATTATGTTATGTAGCAGGCAATGAAGACCTAATTTTATTCTGCAAGGTGGTCTATAGCCATCCTGATCTTCCACATTTGTCTTGGATTTGTGACAATTTACTGAGGGCAAGCTGTCCACAGAAGGTCCTGTGTTGTTGTAGATGAGCTTCCATGTTCTGAGAAACTTGCCTTTACAGAACAAATGTGACATTTTGATACTTTTCTTCCCCCCCCCCCCCGGACAAAGTCTAACTATGTTCTTTGCTGTCCCCTAATCCTAGGTAACCTGAGTTGGCCTCAAACTCATCATCTTCCTGGTTTCGATGCTCAAGTACAAGTTATAGGCATATTATAGGCATATTATACCTGGTTATGCTCTGTGCTTTTAAAAGCGGAAACTAGGGGCATGTGCAGTGAGGACCAGAACTTTTGCATACTTTGGGCTCAGAAATTTATTAGAGGACTACACAGTTTGCATAACAACTGTGTGGTTCCATCTTTCTTTCCACCAAAATAAGCTAATGATTTTAAAGCGAGTATGTGTGGGACTTGAGTTCATGGAATCAGGGGGGTGTGAAATACACAATTCACTGCACTCAACCTCATTGCACAGCTCTTACTCATTAAGTGGGATAAGGTAGCTACTTTTAGACAATCAATGGACAGCATTGACCTACATATTCAATTTTTATTTTTAAATGAGTTTGAATTCTATTTCACTATAATTAAAATAATGTGATTAAAATCCTACAGAGTATTCAATAGATAATATTTATGTTTCCCATTAATAAAGGAATTGCCTTTTTAAAACATCAATAGCATGTCACTGTGTTTTATGAGAAGGCAAAACCTTGTCATAAAACACCCCTATCAAAAGAATGAAGAAATAATGGATGAAACTATGTATTTTTAAAACATTACTGAGGTCCTGCTTCAAAAAGAGCAAATTTAATATTAGCTTTTCTGCTTGGCAATATGGTTAACATTCATTTTTACTTCTAAAAGAAATCATTATTACAGTATCACAGACATTGAAACAAAGAAATTGTGACCTTTGTATGTAGCTCATTTAAACTGTTCATTAGATGATAAAATATAATTAGTTCATCATTTTGAATGGAACTATTCAGCAAATGTTATACAGGGAGTTTTCTAACAATGTATTTAGCATAGCATGTAATTATTCATTTACGGCTTACACTATTCATCATTGCTTCGTTGATGTCAACACTATAATTTCATTTTGAACATTGTCTGCCTTCTCTTTGTGTAACAGGTTATTCAAAAATTAAATTCTTTATGATTTCTTCCTAATTATTACTTGTCTCATACTTCCAAATGCAAGACTATAATGGAGACAAAAAAAAAAAAAAAACTTTTCCCTTTCACTTATTTTTAAAGGTACAGAGAAGATTTTAGGTGTCAGTTGTTTTATCTATCTATCTGATGCTTATTATCATGAAACTCTTAGTAATCAGAGTATTCATAATCTGAAGAACAGATATAATTTGGGAAATCAAGAGTAGGCATTTATTCTGTTGCTAATGTCTTGGTACAAAAAACTAGGTTATCTGTAAAGAAGAGAGTGTTGTTTGAGCTCTAGACCAAGGTCTAGTTGCTATATTTGAAATCACCTTACTGTTGTCAAATTCCCCAGATAACACATGAGGAAATATAGCCCATTTTCTTTTATATGAGATAACCCATTAATCCATTAATCTCTTAACCGCATGGATATATTCACCCATTCAAGAAAACAAAACACTAAGTATGCTTTAAAAATACCAGTTGGTGTTATTTCTTTTTATTCTGATACCTTTATGAACTGTTACTTTTTCAAGGTTTATCAAAATTTTATAAGTCACTATCCTCATGTGAGAGAGCATATGTGTTTATAACCAAGAGGTCAACTAGTCAAGGTTTAACAACCCGTGTGCTTTGTTGAGATGCCCCATTATGTAGCTTGACTGACATACAGACTGTCTCTTTCTGGCTTCTTATAAAAATGACTATCTCAGTAGGAATGAACTGGATACAGTGCAGATAAGAACAAGGAAGATAAGATTGCTATAAGAAATACAGCTGGACACAGGTCTGACCCTTAGGCCTTATGCCACCTACTAGAGAAAGGAAGTGCCTTGTAATGAACATTTGTACAGCTACCTCTCACTGAACCCAGGCAGAAAGGGTAGAGACTTTAACCAGACTCCAGAGAGTCTTCATGACCAAATTAAAACAAAAATAGAAAGAAGCTATGGGTTTAAAGACAAGGAAGCTGAAATTGTAAGTTGTACATATTTATCCATAGTGACATGGAAAGTTATTTTTTGTCTTTGATGTTATGGTTCAATCCATTTATTCCTCTTTCTACGTTGGTTTGGTTAGGAAGACAGTGGGCTTCAAATAGAAACACAAGTAAAATCAATATTTATAAAAATTTATTTGTACTCATTTCAAAATATTTTCTCCTTGAACTTTTCATGATGTTAATATGCAGGTAAAGGGGACTTTTTGTACACAGCATATTTTTATTTTTATCATCATATTAAATCTTAATAATAACCTTGGATTAAGTCATCAGTCTATTTTCTTATGCAAAAATGTGGCATAAGTGAGAGGAAATGGGATGAATTATTAAAATTTGGGCCAGTTTTTGAGCAAAGGCAGCAATTTTCATAAATATACTGTGAAAGCAGGCATAAACTGGGACTTTTCTGGCAAAGCTGAATATAAATTGACCATAGGAATCATGAAGATTGCCATGTTTATTTTAAGCTGAACACTATTCTTAAATCTAGCAGGAAGTCAAAATTACCTGAGATAGCTACAACTTAAGGGGGAAAAAAAAGTTATCTCTGAGAAATGGCTTGTAGAAGTCACTTGTGACATGAAGGTAAGAGGAACACAGTAGCACATGAGAGATACTAGGCAAGAGTCCCTCTAGTGCTCCCTGTAAAATCAGAGCTAACACGAATCAGTCATAATTGGCATTGAAATCAACCAAAAACGTGGCCCTCCCAGCAGCTGTGTATGTGATGAAGTCCTTGCTAACTCCCTCAAGCACAGATGGCCTTATAGGTCATTTCTTTTCTTAAATCCTTTTATGCACACCTATTTTAGAGAACTTGATTTATAACATTTGAATTTTTTAGATACATTCCTCATTTAAAATCAATGCATTATTTTATCATCTTGCCAATTTCTTGGAACAGAGTAATAGTCCCTCAGCTATTGAAACAGTAAACAGTGAAGAGAAAGGATGTTATAGGCAGTGGATGGGTCCAAAAGTGTATAGACTTACTGAGACTAGAAACAAATACATACTTACCACATAGAAATACATGTCCATATTAGTTTGAAACTGTTTATTTAAAATCTGGGATTCTCAATTTTCGTAACAATTGTATCTTTATGAAGATAGCAAAAACTTAAACAGTGTTCAGCATAGACTCCCTTAACATAGCTTCAAACTGCCTGGATACTAAGAACCCAGTCACGCTATTGTAACTTGATGCTCCACCATCTTCAGTCCTACCTGTTTTTGCTTAACATGACTGTGAAGGGCATTTTAATGAAAAAGTTACAAATCAATTATCTCAACACAGTTACTATTGACAGTTGATGCCTAAGCTGTCTGATTCCTTTCCTCTTCAAATGCTACCCTTGCTCTTTCCACCAATCCTAAACTTGCATGACTTTCTATTACAACTCTGATGACAAAAACCAAACCAAACCAAACCAAACCAAACCAAGCCAAATCCACTTTCAACAGACTTCAAAATTGCAGTGAATCAAACATGGTCCTTTTCATTTCAGTGCACATGAGCCCATATAAAAGTTATATTACCAGTAGACTCAGCTATACTTTATCTAAAAGAATACAGGCAGCATCTTGAAACAGTTCTCAGCAAGACTTCACACTAACAGACTCTCTCTAGGGCTCAAGTGTATCTCTTTACCTATTCTGCTGAGGAAAATGTCAGCCCACAGTTGCATTGTAAGTAGAACGTAGAGATGGGATTTGACTCCAGATCATCTGTCCCTACAGCCAATAGAGCTGCAAGACACTATGGCAGTGACTTAAAAATCTGTATAAATTATTTAATTTGGATCAATTTCAGAGCATCAGAATAAATGAAAATACTTTTTAAAAAGGAAAATTAAAATGCAGCACTTTAACGTCATTTACATAAATGAATCAATTCTCTATTCATACTCAATGTAGGCTTTCTGCATTTAAAAAAGTAATGATAAGCATACTGACATTTTCAATAGTCACGATATAAGAAAAGCATCTTAATTCCTTAAGACTTTATGGTCTTTGAAAAAATAACTATTGCTTTTATTAGTCCTAAATGACTGTGATATTTTTGCATGAATTTCAATTTGAAGCCGAAATTCAAGAGGAAGAAAATGATTTGTTAAAAATTTACTAATGGTGTTTCAATGCAATGGATAACCAATTAAAATAGAATAAAGGATTCTTCAGAGTTTTAATAGAAATGACCATAGGTGGAGGACTATGAATCTCATATGAGAATATGGTAGGCTAAACTGTCTCAATAATTAAGATATTAAGATAAAAGAAGTTTGTAGTGCCTTTGACTGGTTTGCTAATGTTATATGTGTATCACTCATGTGGAGAAATAAACAAATGTTTTTAATTTTTTTTGGTAAATGTTTTTTGTTTGTTTTTGTTTGTCCATTCTTTAAAAAAAAAACTTTTATTAGATATTTTCTTCATTTACATTTCAAATGCTATCCCCAAAGTCCCCTATACCCTCCCTCCTCCTGCTTCCCAACCCACCCACTCCTGCTTCCTGGCCCTGAAATTCCCCTGTACTGGGGCATATGATCTTCATAATACCAAGGGCCTCTCCTCCCATTCATGGCCTACTAGGCCATCCTCTGCTACATATGCAACTAGAGACATAGCTCTGGAGGGTTCTGGTAAGTTTATATTGTTGTCCCTCCTATAGGGTTGCAGACCCCTTTAGCTCCTTGGGTACTTTTTCTTGCTCCTTCAGTGGGGGCCCTGTGTTCTATACAATAGATGACTGTGCGCATCCACTTCTGTATTTGCCAGGCACTGGCATAGCCTCACAAGAGACAACTATATCAGGGTCTTGTCAGCAAAATCTTGCTGGCATATGCAATAGTGTTTGGGTTTGGTGGCTGTTTCTGGGGTGGGTCCCTGGGTGGGGCAGTCTCTGGATGGTCCTTCCTTCTGTCTCATGTCCAAACTTTGTCTCTGTTATTTCTTCCAATGGTATTTTGTTCCCCATTTTAAGAAGGAACAAAGTATCCACACTTTGTCTTCCTTTTTCTTGAGTTTCATGTGTTTTGCAAATTATATCTTGGGTATTTGGTAAATGTTTTTAATATCTAAACCTATCATTGAGTGAGTAAGACAAATAATATAATTATCTCTTTAACACAAGTTTAGAAAGAACATAGATGGGTTTTCAGGAATAGTCTGTGTGATAGCTATATATAACAGTCTCTAAAGATTTTTCTATTTCTTAGATCCAGGTGGCTATCAGAACAAAATGATTAATTCAAAGCATATATTGAATCCTTAGGGTCAAAGCATTTAGCCATCCCTTACCTGATATATCTGCCAGTTGCCAGAACATGCATTTGGCCATTATCTGGAGAGTTTTCTTACACACACACACACACACACACACACACATGCTTGTGCCCATAATAAAGGTCAGATAAAGAAAAGAAGGACAGAAACCTGAAGCATGGGCCTATCACATACTTTTGACATAGTGTTTTGGTCTTTGCATCAGAACTGGCAGAGAAAAGGCCAATATGATTTAATTATCTGATGTGTCCCATTATTCGTCATCTCTGTTACATTTAAGTTGAATTGACCAAGTTCAGCTTTTTGAAAAGGTAGATGGCTTCATGTCTACTGGACATTTGTTCAAAATAGGATTCTTCTTGTCCCAGGAATTACTTCATTCTGTGTTGTGACTGCAGTCCTAATAATGTTATATATGCAAGTAAATAAACCATGCCCAGGACAAAGGAAAACTGCAATTTCAACATGTGAACATCTCCATTTCATACTTAATATTCAGATGTAATAATGCTGCCAAAGCAAGCAGTTTTATCGAGTCTTAAGAGAAAGCCAGTTTTTCATTTTCATCAAAAATATCTAAAATTTTCAACTGCCATGCATTCATCTCAACATCTTCAAGGATCAGTTTGGTTTCTGTTTTTAAGAGATGAATTTCCTTGTGGCTAGAATTTTCATTTTTCTGTGGTTAAGGATGTGGTGTCATGTATAGTTATTTCTTTGATAATTTTTCTATGCAAATATTTGGTAATAGTTTGGTTGTCATTTGTGTTTGCCATATATGTATTTGTGTGAAGGTCAGAGGTGGGTATCTATCAAGGATATTTTATAACACTATTCATATTAGTTTTGTGACAGTGTTCCATTGAATATGGAGATCAGTGATTGACTAAACTGGCTGGCCAGTAAGCTCCCAGTACATTCCTGTCTCCATCTCACAGAAGTGGGATTTCAGACTTCATCGGTGAGCAGAGCGCTCTTTACATACACACTGGGCATCCCACTTCTGTCCTCCTGTGTGGGACACAAGCATTTTACTTGCTAAGCCACTGCCTCAACTTCTTCAGTAGTTTGAATTGGATTATTCGCTATCAGGCTCTGGCTAGCCTTGACATTGTTTGAATGAAAGTAGATTGTTGAATATAAAATTGTTACTTTTCAGTCAGTAGTTTGCATTCATTATTGTAACAAAAAAATTCACACTGCAAATTAAAAAAGAAAATTATCCTTAATTAATAATTGATAATACCTAAATTATATGTACTTTTATATGTTGTTTTTGTGAGTTTTTAATCATTTAAATTTTTTTCCTGCAATACATTCTTATTATGGTTTCCCCTGCCTCTGCTCCTTTCAGTTCCTCTCAACTTGCACTCTCATTAATGTTCAGTCTCTTTCTGTCTCTCATTAGAAAGCAAACAGGCATCTAAGGGATAATAATAAAATATAATATAATAATGTAAAACAAAACAAACAAACTGGGATGGTAAAACAAACAAAGAAAAGTAAAGAAAAGAAAATCCCCAAACAAAACAGAAGGAAATGAGGCCAAGAAAAGGTAGAAGTAACAGAGAGATTCAGATACACTCTATTTGCATACTCAAGAATTGCCTAAAAAGAAAAAAACAAAATGTATAATATATATGCAAAACCCTCAGAGTAAAAATAAATAAGTAAATGTAAATTATGTAAAAATAAATGAGACCTGATTGTCAGGATAAAAATCTTTTTGTACACTGTGTGAATATATGTCTTTGTCCTTCTTCTGCTGCCTAAAGCATCTTCTAATTGTTTTTATAAAGAGATGAGTGTCCAATAG
Source organism: Mus minutoides (assembly GCA_902729485.2). NCBI lineage: Eukaryota > Metazoa > Chordata > Mammalia > Rodentia > Muridae > Mus > Mus minutoides. The sequence continues at coordinate 187,991 of CACVCL010015029.1, read as the reverse complement.
TTTGGCAGGAGAGGATAGGTAGAACTTCTGAGAGAGAGAGGAACTCTGGAAAATAGTCAGAGACAGGAAGATTTTCGAGCCAGACATGGAGGAGTCAGGTATATGGTACTGAGGAGAGGCAAGAGTCATGTGGCAGAAGGTAGATTAGTATAAATGGGTTAATATAAGTTATGAAAGCTATGTGGGAACAAGCCAGCTAAGGCCAAACTTTAATAATTAATAAAAGGTCTCCATGTTATTACTTGGATGGCTGATGGATGGAGACAGTCCAGTGTTACTTGATAAAGCATTATGAGGCAAGGAATCTCCAAAGATGCCATTAAGTTAATAATTTTCTGTTGGCCATCTACTACTGGGCATGCAGTCTATCCTAAGCTTGATTTCCTAGGAAGTAAACTTAGAAAACTAAGGGACCTTTTAATTTACCAGTGGTTTTCAATTTGAAATAGCTTCTTAGTGATGGGGGCACATGTGTATTTCTTTCACTTCTAGGACCCCATCTGATGCAGACCCTTTCAGGTTCTTATGCACCTTGATCTTGCTGTGTTTAGTAGGTCTTCTTTCCTTGGTGTTTTCTATCCCAGATGGCTCTTACACTCTCTGCCTCCTCCACTTCTGCAGAGATTCCTGTGCCCTAGGGGAGGGATTTAGACATTCTGTTTAGGGCTGAACATTCTGAGGTCTTTTATTCTCTACATATTTTCAAGCTTTAGTTCTCTGCATTTTTTTCCAGTTGAAGCAGGAAGAAGCTTCCCTGGCAAGAGCTGAGCAAGACACTGAGGTCTGAGTATAACCAAATGTTCTTAGGAGTCATTTATTGCTTTGAGTATTTCACAGAACAGTGGCTCTTGGCTTTTCCCTTAAGTCCCTGGGATATCTCATTTCAGGTTCTTGGTAATCAAAGCAGTGTTTGGTATGGGTTCTATCTCATGATGTGGTCCTTAAATAAAACTAGGTATTAGTTGTATCATCCCATAAACTTTGTGCCACCCTTGCCGTAATTTATCTTGCAGGTAGGACACCATTGTGGATCAAAGCTTTTGTAGGTAGGATGGCATTTACATTTCTTCTATGGTGGAATGCAAAGTGCCTTCTGGTACCAAGCACACTGCCTAGTAGTGGTGAGGTTCTTGGTGAGTACCTGCTATACTTTTCTGTACTCACTGGGCTGTGGAGTGTTATTTTCAGCTATAGGGCCTTGCTGTTTTTGGAGAGCAACCTAAAACCTTTCCAACAGACTGGGATGTTTGAGGGTTCCCATGATACCCCTTTGGCTCCAACTAAATTATGTATGGTGATAAGAAATGATTTCTAGTTAGGGCTCCATCTTCCCATTATTTGGTGATTTCATTTTAGGGTTATTCATGTGTACTATCATCTGTAAATAGAGATACTTGACTCATTACCTCCCAATATGTATGCCTTTGATACCCTTCCATTTTTGTTTTGTTGGAGGTATCAGAAGCTATCTGTATCTCTGGGATAATGTCTACTTGATCATAGTAAATGATCTTTTTGTTGTACTGTTGGATTCTGTTTGCAAGTATTTTATTGAGCATTTTTGAATCTGTTCACAAGGTAAATTAGTTTATAATTCTCTTTCTTTTTTGAGTATGTGGTTTATGTATCAGGTAACTGTGACCTCATAAAAGAAACTGGACAATATTCCTTTTATTTTCTATTTTGTGGAATAATGTGAGGACTATTTGCATTATCTTTTCTTTGAAGTTCTGGTAAAATTATACACTTATCCATCAGTCCCAGGGCTGCTTTGATTGGGAGACTTTTGATTACTGCTTCTAATTAACTAGGGGTAATATTAAATTGCTTATATGATCTTTAGTTAACTTTGGTAGTTGGCCTGTATTGAAAAAGTTACATATTTCTTGTAGGCTTAGATTTTTCAAAAATCTACTTTCAATAAGGGTTCTTAAATACTTTATCATCCTATCTAGCCCAACATTTACCAGAGGTAGTAGAAAGGAAATGTTAATTCAGCAAGGTGGATGTGGGCCTGTTTAGAAATATTTCTTTGGAGCAAATCTAATCTGCATTGTCAGGATATTAGCAGTTCAGTTCAACCAAATCAACAGTGGCAGCTCTATCTACTTTCAAACACCATTTATTTATCAGCAACAGCAGAATGTGCAAATACCATTCATGAATCAGCAACTGTAGGTTGATCTGGAAGAAACTGCAAGGCTATGCCAAATAGCCAGAGGCTGCTTGAATGGCGAGAAGCAGCCGGAACACCACCAGAAGTGTCTTGTTGCATTTCTCTCTATAAAGTCACAACAAACAATGATGAACAAAGAAGGGTACGGCGTACCAATACCATCCAGCACTGTCTTTGAAGACCAGCATCAGCAAAGTTCCACAATGACCAACAAAGAATGGTACGGCATACCAATACCATCCAGTATTGTGCACTTTCCATTGGTGTACATTTTTATCCTTTCCAGACATCATGTGTTTTTTCTCAAGCATCAGCTCTAGAGCAAAACATAACTTGCCCTTTTTCCACTATGTGTCTCTTCTAAGGAAAACATGCTCAGATGTGTTTGCTTCAACAAAAATGTCTTCACATAAGAGAGTTTCCAGAAAAGTACATTACATGACACAACTGAGTCTCCAAAGAAACCCCCAAATTCAATTTCAGTTTCATTTACATATTATAATATTTCAGGATTTAAGTTTTAAAAGTCGTTATGGTTCTCTGTTGCATCCTCCTTTTCATCTAACTTTGTTATCTTGGATGTTCTTTCTTGAGATTTTCATCAGTTTGGCTAAGGAATTTTCAATCTTATAGATTTTCTTAAAAAAATAGCTCTTTGTTTTATCGATTCTTTAAATCATTTGTTTGTTTATTTGATTCTAGTTTATTGATTTCAGGCCCAAATTTGATTAGTTCTTGCTCTCTACTCCTTTTATGAATAATTTCTTCTTTTTGTTTTAGACCTCTCAGTGGTGCTGTTAAATTTCTAGTATGAGATCTTTACAATTTATTTTTGTTGGCACTTAGTACTACAATTTCCCTCAGGGAACTGCTTTTATTATGTCCCACAATTTGGATATATTATATATATTTTTTTCAGGTCTAGGAAGTTAGTATGTTCTTTCTCAATTTCTGTCTTGACCCCCTTTTAATTCAGCAATAAGTTCAGTTTCCATAGTTTCTAAGTTTTATTTTGTTGTTGCTGCTATCCAGATTTAATCAGTGGTAGTCAGATAGGATGCAAAATGTTATTTCAGTTTTCTTGTATATATTGAGAAAAATTTCATGTTTGACTGTATGTTCAATTTTGAGAAAGTTCTATGAGGTGCTGAATAGAAAGGTACTTTCTTCTGTGTTTGGGTGAAATGTTCTCTAAACACTGGTTATATACTTTTGGTTTATGACATCAATTAGCTTCAGCATTTCTATCTTTACTTTTTGTCTGAATTACTGTGTCTATTAGTAAGAGTGGGACATTGAAGTCTCCTGCTAAATGTGTGTGAGAATCAATAGATGACTTAAGCTACAGTAGTATTTTATGAACTTGGGTGTCCTTGTGTTTGGGGCATAGCTGCTAAGAATTTAAAAGAAATCTTGGTGAAATGACATTTTTACTTTGATGAGTATATGTCCTCTTACATATCTCATTATTAGATTTGGTTTGAAGCATATTTTGTTAGATATTAAACTGAATATACCAGCTTGCTTCTTAGGTTCATTCTATTGGAAAATCATTTTCCATCCATTTACAGTGAAGTAATGTTAAGGAGTGATTCTTTGATGGACCAAAATGGATCTTGTTTTTCCATACATTCTCTATGTTGTGATTTTTATTGGAGTTTATTTTATTCTACATCTATTGTGATTGAAATTTTTGCTGGGTATAGTAGCCTGGACTCTCATCTGAGGTCTCTTAGCATTTGTAGAACACCTTTCCAGGTCTTTCTGAGTTTTATAATCTCCATTGAGAAGTCGGGTGTGATTCTAATAAAATTGCCTTTATATCTTATTTGGTCTTTTTCTTTTGCAATTTTTAATATTCTTGTTTGTTCTGTTCATTTAATATTTTGATTATCATGTACTGAGGATACTTTCTCTTCCAGAATATTGTTTATGGTGTTTTGTATGCTTCTTGACATTGAAAGACTTCTCATAGTTTCATTTAGGAAAATTTTCTTCTATGCTTTTGTTAAAGTTATTTTCTGTAATTTTGACCTGGATTTTTCTCTATTCCTAATATAATTAGATTTGTTCTTCTTAAATGTTCTAGATTTCCTGGATGTTTCATGCCTAATGTTTTTGAATTTAACATTTTCTTTGACAGAAATGTCCATTTTTTAAATCATGTCTTCAGTGTCTGAGATTCTCTTTTCTGTCTTGCCAGATTCCATTTCTGAAGGGTTCAAAACCAAGGCAGATGTGTAGACTCAGCAAAAGAAGATTTTGACCAAGAAGTTCACATATTCTGGCACTGAGACAACTCATGCCACTTTTATTTATACATTATTTTTAGCAACTGAAAAGGTTTTACATTCAATTTTTCATGTACAATGACTTTAAAGTATTTCTTCCATTTAACAATAATGGTCCCTTCTCCATTCCTTCTCCTCCTCAATATATCTCCTAAGTTTCCTTTTATATCATGAACTATATAAATACATATCTAACAGCATCAGCAAGCAATTAATATATAACCAGCACATTAGTACTTAACTACGTGAGCAGCAATTGCATTTACAATATAGATAAAAGTTAGACTACCTACCCAGGAAATTCTGATTTAATGTTTGGCACCTAGCATCACCCCCCACACTGAACAGGTTATCTAATTCTTCTATTGCCCAGGGCTCTTGGCAAATTAGTAACATGAGTCAGTTCCTCATCCTTGCTTGGCTCATCTCTGCATTGTTTCAGTTAAGTCTTGGAACCAACAATCCAGCAAGACCTTCTTAAAATTATGATAATCATCTAGCTATAGTTTGGAACAGTTCAATGGGAAAATTGTTGTCAGAACCAAGTTCCCATAGGAAGAAAATATTTGAATATCAGCTGATTTACTCAACACGGGCTTTCATATTGATTCAACGATACCAACCCTATTAACAATCAGAGGAATTGTCATCTGTTCCATTCCCATGATCCTCAGAGACAAACAAGAATCAACCAAGTCCCAAGCATTTTTTTTTTTTTAATTATGGGGAAATATTTGTCACAGACAAAGTGAAAGTAAAAGGTTCCAATAGCAAAGCCAAAATACTCAAGTGCAATGCAATAGTGAATCAGGAAATTTCCTTGGGAAAGGCCAGGAAAATCTGCAAGAATATCCCCACAGATCCTTGCCACTTGGAACCCAACTGCTTAGGCCTTGCCATAGAGATAGTCATCTTCATTATACTCTCAGGCCTTTCTGGAAGAGGCTTGGCCACTGCCACCATCTCTTCTATTGTGTTAGTAAGGCATGGTTCAAAGGTTCCTCTTCAAATTCCTAGATTTTTCTTTTCCAAATTTCTAGATTTTCCTCAGTTTGGGTTTTCTTTATTAATTCTGTTTCTATTTTCAGGTCTTGAACTGTCTTATTAAAATTCTTCCACTCTGTTTCTTTTTAATGAGATAAAGATTATGGACCTATAGACATAAATGATATAAAAATAGAGACATATATTCATAAAGGTTATGTTAAGGTTCTTCTGGGTCAACTATGCTGCATTTATCATTGTCTACTATAATAGAGTTGCTGGACTCTAGTGGTGACATATAATTCTTGGTAGTAATATCTATTTTTATCTTTATTCAATTGGTATTTTATTCCTTGGTTTCTGTTGTCCTCTCTGGTGTTTTGGAGAGTAGTAGCAATTTGTTACCTGGTATTTAATTCTTCAGGGATCTTGCTAGGTATAGCCACTGGAATTTTCTAGGAATGGGGATGAACTAGATGGGTGTGTGTGAGAGTACCATGCAAGGGGAAAACAGGTTGTTCCATAAGAAACTTTTTAGTCCCCTGGAAATGGGTGCAGAGAGTAAGGAGTGGGCCAAAGAAGGTTATTTGCTACACACCTGAGGCTGAGACTGGAGGACTGAATTTGGTAGAGGAGGGAGAGCGAGAATCTCAAACGTGCCTCCATGATGTTTTGCTTGGTATGTTTCTCTAGTAGGATGGGCTGGTGGATTCCCAGGGACTGCTTGCTAGGGATGGGGGCTGAGATGAGGAGATGAGATCAGAGCAGGATCAAGTTAGGAGGAGAAGAGATATGTGATCTGGTAGAGATGGGGCAAGTGTGGCAGAAGCAGGTGAGAAAGTTGAAGCAATTAGCCTGCCTCAGAACTGAGGGATGAAACTGGGGACTGGATTGGCAGGAGAGGGGGAAGACATCCTATGCGAACCTCTAGTATCCATGTGTTGGTATGCAAATGTGTTTGAGTACCTTCATGTACATGTGCACAGTTGTTTGATACATAAATTCAAATAGCACACACATACATACATACATATATACATACATACATACATTGACACACACACAGTCACATGTAATCTTGGGTTTCTGTGTGTATTTGTGTGTGTGTGTTTGTATGTAATATGCTTTCAATTATTTTTTCTAGCAGCCTATCTATCTATCTATCTATCTATCTATCTATCTATCTATCTCCATCCATCTATCTATTTATCTGTCATCTATCTATCATTATTTATCTATCCATTCAACCACCTAATAAAATAAGGCCAGTCTAGCATATAGCTCTCTGAATTTATGGATTCTTTAGGACTTTTAAACTAGATAATAATAACATCTGTTAAGAAAAAAGTGCCACTTTCATTTTACCATTTCAGATTTATCTGTTATTTATTTCCTCTTTATCATTTGCATTACTCTTGTTTTTTTTTTTAGCAAAGATAGTAACAGTAGTTTTGACAGTGAACATTCTGATTTAGAATTAAATAGGTGACTTAAAACATGTATTGATTCCTTTTAACAGATTAAGAGAGTTCACTTGTACCTACACTTATTTAGAAATTTATCACAAAGTAGAGTTACTGAGTTCCTCTTGTTTTGATCAGAATATGTTTACTGGTACATATACACACATGAGTGAAAGATGTTTGAAGTGCAAGTGAGTAATTGTGCTTCACAGTTAAATAGTAGAAATTCACATTTACTGTCTTGAATGTGGAAATATCTCCTTGCTATTTTGAATTAGAATAGTAAAGTGCCTGCCTGAATATTTTTTCTATAAAATGATATACTTACTACATAATATATGTCATTTGGATAGCTGGGGATGATACCACATGAGCAGCTTTCTCTCTGTTATGTTATTGACTAAGCTTGTAACTTCATTTCATACAAAACTATCTTCTAAAAAGAATGAACTGCCAGGTAAATGTAATAATAAAAATGATATAGGTGATATATATATCCTTAATCCTTTTCTCAAACAGTTGAATTTTCTGGACAAAAACATATTTATATCTTAGTTCATAGCATTAATTGAAAAACATAGTGTGATGTGTTTCATGTCCTATAGACCAATGATTTTTTTAAAAATCAATTTCTCTGTCTGTGTCTAAGTGAACTCACTATTTGCAATGATCTTCCCTTACTTATCTTGAAGAGAGTTAATAACTTGTTTTATTGTTCTCCAATGTATAGTCAAATATTTTAATATTCACATCACATGATGCATACTAAATCAGATTGCATCAGCCATGACTTGCTCCAGACTGTAACTAAAGGCACTTGTGTTGCTCTAGAAACTTCTTCATTTCTATAGTTCCTGTTGTGTGAGAAATCACTGATCCCTAAGAAGTCTCAGAGTAAGGGAATCCAGCCAACATCCTCCTGCTGCTATTGTCTGAAATACACTTTGAGAATTTGTCAGCACTTATTGGTGTGACCTCATCAAAGGAAGGTCTTGTCTGCTCTGCCTGGAAAAAAAATCAATATTTGGTTTCTCAGTAGCTGGCATGAGGTTCACAGAATCTAGATTTTAGGTTGATGTCTTAAAATTTTATAGCAGACTTTGCAAAGCATGCACTATAAATGCCAATGTCATAGGAAATCTCTTTTTAATGCCTTTATAACCTAGTTGGCCCTTAAGGAATTCACAGAAGATCACATCTTAAAAATTAAACAAATATGAAGATGGTTTAGGAAAATGTAGGACTTGGCACAATCAGGAGTTCAGATGAAGGACTGGATCCTATATATTCACTTTTATTAAGAGTGAATTTCATTTTAAGGTTTTTCTTGGTCTATACATCATGGCCATGATATCCTATTTAGTCTATTTCTCTCCATAAATATATTAACTATACATTAGTATACAGAGCTTTTACATTGTTAAGAATATACTCATTCTATATTATTTATAAGAATTTTCAGTCCAGTGTCTTTCACCAAAATAATTGCAGTAAAATACCAATGCTTACTGCTACAATGCCTTCCTCTAACTCTTTGTTGAATAAATCAGGAAGTCATTTAGCTACTTACCTATTTTATCCTTATTTATAGAGCAATCCACACAGCATACATTACAAACTTAAGTTTACAAATTTTCAAGTTATAAATTTTCTAACATGATCCACCATTTGGCAGAGTAAACAGAATATTGAAGTTATTAGAACTACCAGCTAGTTTTGAAAGTAGTAGAGTGATCTGAACAAACTGGATTATTTTGGCTTTATTTCTGTAGTGTAAAATAGGAAACACAATACATATTTTTAAAATATATTAAATTAGGTTAAATATTTAAAGTCTTAAAAGTGATTAAATAATTTTAAGATTTTTAATATATGGTGGTTTCTATTGACTTTGTTGGCAAAGAAATGTTTTCTCATTATATTTCTACATATGACTGAATCTACAGACATGTAACCAGTTAATATGAGTAAAGTAATTCTACAATGCAAATGAAGTTAAACCTGTTCATCTGCTTCTAGGTCATTAGGATTAAGGTTTGCTTCTGATACTTCTTAATGCTCCCTTCTCTGTCCCTCAGACTCTGTGCTTCTTCTCTTCAGCAGCACTTCTCAGTGTTAAGAGAGAGAGTTCCAGACTATGATAAAGAACAAATGAAAGGAAGCAGGAGAAAGCATGGTTTAAAAATATAATGGTATCTCATAGCACACCATACAGGATATGTAGAGTTTTTGTGATTGTGTTTTTGTGATTGCGAATGATTGATTACTTCCCTAATCACCATTATCTAGATATACAGATTGCTGTCCAATTTTGGTGATAACATGGGACCATCAGCAATGTTCTGGTTTCTGCCTAGCAGGCCTTCCTATCTGCACTTTGCACGGTTTTCACTGTTGATCATATAGCTCTTCTCAGCTCTCTTTAAAAGACACATAAACTCCTGTGTTGTAAAATGTTTTCATCTTACACTATTTCAATATACATCACTTCTCCTTCCCTGCACCTCAGCAAGTGACAGGAATAAAGAAAGACCGTGGCAGAAAAGACATACACCATAATAAACAGAAATCCCCCCTTTGTCCCCCCACATACTGGTAGACTGGAATTCTTATCTTGTTCTCTTATAATGATTAAGTTAATTTTATTTTTTCTCTATAACTCTGTCACTGCTACCCTGAATCTCAGCATGAGATATTATCATTGTTTTGCTAAAATATATGCAAGTCTTTAAAGAGTTAATGATTAAATTTCTGAACACAAAATACATCCAAGCAAGCTTATACTTTAATAATTCTTCTTTTATCTTATCATCTACTTATTTCTTTCTGGTTTCAGAAACTATGTACTATTATAAACTTTCCATCTCTACTTTTTTCTGTGGTGGGTCTTCTCATTAATATTTACATATGTGACCAAAAGACTTCTATCTTAAGATCACAAACACAATCCCCTTAGTATCACTTCCTTTGCCCTATTACGCAGATGTGAGTGTTGACAGACTGCATTTTTCAATTCCTTAATCCATTCTGTTTCTGTTTAAAAAAAAAAAAACAAAAAAAACAATGAATTCACAAAAATATAGATTGCTAGGATGAACTATGATTTCTATTGTGTGAAATCCATTGAGTATTTTGCTAGGCTCCCTTTTAATAGAATTCCTAGAGGTAATCAATAGTATTGAAAAATCTATGAACATATTTTTTTTCCATTTTCATTGCAGTCTTTCCTCCAGTTAATATTTTTCTTTTTAAATATTCTGTTTTATTGTTCTTCCCTCCTGAACTACTGCTTTCTATCAAGATTTTGTGTTTATATAACTTGAAAATCCCCAAAGTGATAATGCCCTTCCAATGGACCTTATTGGTTTACTATTGGTCTTAGATTAATTCTTGACCTCTCTTTTGCATTCAGCACAAAAGAGCACTGCCCTCAATTATACCTTTTCTGTTCCTGCCTTGTGTGTATGTGTGTGTGTGTGTGTGTGTGTGTGTGTGTGTGTGTGTGTGTGTGTGTGTTTGATCATGCATTTTCCTGTCTCAGGTGAAGCACTTATCCCAGTGATTTTGGTTAACCATCTGTCTAGAAACTCTGCTCTTTACCATATTTAGTTAATTCTGCTTGTACTTCCCATTCAGATACTCTCTCTACACTGTTGTCCTCACCACTCAAAACATTCCTTCTTGTAGAACCTATTAGATTCTTTTCCCAAAGCAAATTCTCTTTAAAACCTTGTAATTTTTCTTAGAAGAATTAATAATATGGTGAGAGTTAATGCTTTAAAATTCTTTGGATAATGTCTTGTTATCTTGTGGATTAGAAGTGCCATGAAGTCAGGAGCTGTGGGAATTGTTTACCGTTTGATTTTTCTCAGGAAATATCAAGCAAATCCTTAGGGAATAATAAGCTGTTGGAGTGTTTTTAATGCTATCCATCCTTCAGTTAGAGTGGATACATAGAAAACTCATCACACTTTCCCATTTTTTGTACTTAAAGATTTGTGTTTATTCAATAACTATGCAAATTTTTATTTCAATTTTTCACTCAAAGCAAATGTAAACACACAGAATGGAAATAAAAACTTTCTTCCTGAATACTGAATCAGCAAAGACTTTCCATTTTGTGAAGTCTTCTAAAAACTATTGTATGGTATATTCTTGTATCTACTATGATTACAAAACCCAATAACAACTAATTGGAAGGAAAAATTCCATGGATGCAGTTTCAGAGGACTTTGTTTCAGAAATGCCTGGAGAGGCACCGGGGCTCACAGTTGTGGAAGGGTGTTCTAAGAATTCCTCATATGCCAGCCAGCCAGGAAGAGGCAAGCCCAGCAGGAAACAAGAGGCAGAGTGAACCCTAGACTAGGCCATCTCTAGTGAGCTACTTCCTCCCGCAAGCCCTACCTCCTAATGGTTCTGCCTCACCTTCTAAAGGTTCCAGCCTGTCTGAAACAAACAGCATCTGGGAACAATCTTTCGGGAACATGAGATGGTGGTGAACATCACAGATTCAATCATAGCAGGTAACAGGCTGTTATCACATCATATCAAGACATGTTATACTCATTTTAGTAAACATACTTCCATTTTCACAGTCTTGTCATTCATATGAGATTTCATCTTCATGATGTAAAGTTATTTCAGATATTTCAAAGTTTGAATGATTACTTCTAGGGCATTTCAACAGAAAATCCTTTTAAGAAATGTATTCAAGTGAAAAACGTGCCTTCAGCTTTTAAGTGAAAAAAGAAAGTTCAATATTAAATAACATTAATGTGATATATCTAATCTTTACTTTTAAAAATGTTAACAACAGTTTTATTACACTAAGTTCATTTTTCTAAAAACACTGTTTATCTGTGAAACTCATAGTAGATGCTGAACGTAGTGGCCCTGGGTCCTTCCAACCACATAAGGAAATAGTGTTAGTAAGGATCCCAGCCTGGAAATATTCATGTATATGCTGACCTTTTGTCCTTTAGGAACTGCTGTCTGCTCCCAGGAATACCTCGTGTTTATTTGAGCACAGTAGTTACAGAGAGCACAAGTCTTACGACAATAGGAAGAGCCAACTTATGACAACTTATGACGTTGTGAGCCTCATAATGTCAGTGATTGCCCTGTCTCCTCACAATCTCAAAATTGGGATGTTCTTCACCACTCAGTTCACAGAAATGTAATGCAAAGCTGCTGGATATAACGAAGCTTTCTAGATATCATGGAAGGGCCAGGGGAGCTAAGCTGAAATTAACTACAACCCATTCATTTTGTTCTTCCTTTCTGACTGATTAAAGGCCACCTTAAGAGAAAGCCAAGGCAGACATGATCGATGCATATACTTTTCTTTGAAAGAGTTCTTTTCATTTCTGTTAAGTTATCATGACCAAGTCTAGAATGGGAGAAAAATTCACACAAATTAATGGTGAGAGTGGAAAGATCATTTTTGTCAGTTGTAGTCAAGCTATTCATTAGTAAAGTGGGTTTGACTGGAATATCTCAAATATGGTTCCTACATCCAGGTTTTATAATTTCACCTCTGTCGTTTATCCCTAGGCTTTCAGTGTCCGTTGTTCTTTCACATTGTCTCTCTTTTACCTTTATCAGTTTCCCAATTAATTCTTCCTTTTCAGTTTCCCCTTTATTCCTTTGTAACATTATATTCTATTTCCCCTTCTTTCTTTCCCATTGGTGCTTTACCAACTACCTAACCTCCGTGAATATCCTAAGCAAAACACACATGTATAAGGTGCAAAAGCTAAGATCCACATTCAAGAGAAAACATGCAGAGTTTCTCTTTCTGAGTCTGGGTAGCCTCCCCCAGCATGATTGTTTCTAGATCTATCCATTGACCTGCAGTTTTCATATTTCTTAAATTCTTGATTATATTCCACTGTGTAAACGTACCACATTTTTATTATAAACTAATCATTTTTATTATAAACTAATACATACCCATTGGTATGTATGCTATTTCCAATCTGGCCACTGTAAATAAAACAGCAATGAACACGGTTGAGCACATACCTTTGAAGAATGATAGACAAACCTTGAGGTATATACTCATGGGTTGTGGAGCTAGATTTTGAGGTAGATCGATTCTCAACATCCCGAGGTACCTCACACTGGTTCCCACAGTGGCTGTACCAGTTCACACTTATACTAGCAATAAATAAGTCTTCCTCTGTTCACTTGCCAGGTAATTCTGCTTAAACTCACCCTGTGGCATCGGGGTGTTCCTTGCTGCCCACCCCAATTCTCTGAGTTCCTGAATGAAAGACAGACAGACAGACAGACAGACACACACACACACACACACACACACACACACACACACACACACACACAGACGGCCTTATATTTTAATATGCCTTAAATAGCTCAATGACTGGATCACACCCAAACCTCCACATGGCTAGCATCTCCCTTCCAATACTCCTGAGTTATTACTTACTAAAATATATACTCCACCCTTGGTGCCTAGATCCAATTGCTGGGTGGGCTGGGGCTGCTCTTTCCTGGCTCTTCCATAATTGCTATTATTGTTCTTCTGTACCTCTCAGGCCTGGTTCTTACTCTTTTCCCAGCTTGGCGGTTCTATCTCCTTCTCCTCCCTTGGTCCACTTGCCTGGAAAATCTAAAGTTCCATCTCTGTCTCCCTGTCCACCTATTGACTGTCAGCAACTTTATTTACCAATCAAAACCTACTAGTCGCAGGGATCCTCAGCATTTTATGTGTGGATTACCGTGTAATTTGGGGTGTCTAATTAACATAAGTAGCATTAGACCATATCCACAACATCCCTCTTTTCTTGCATCCTTGCCAGGATGAGCTATCATTTGTTTTATTCATTATAGCCATTCTGTCTGAAGTAAGATAAAATTTCAAGGTAGTTTGAATTTGTATTTCCCCAATGGATACAGATATTGAATATTTTTAAAATGTTGCTCAGTCATTTGTGCTTCATCTTTCGATAACTCTGTTTAGTATTTTTTAAGCATTTTGCTTGCTGTAAACACTGCCTTCCTAATTATTTCTAGTAGAAGTTTTGGTATGTGTTCTATACAAACATATATAAGTATGCAAACTCTATATTAATTTCAGATTCAGTGCTTCTTATTTTAATTTATTGGAGAGCAACTAGGATGTTAGATATTAGCTCCTACAGTATAGCACAATAATTTTTTCATACCCTAAGGAAGTTAAAGGGGTTAATATAGTGTATTATCGCTACTCCACAAATTGCAGAAAAAAGAAATGCAATTTAGTCATGCAAAGGGTTGCTTCAGTACCAGAAACAAATATATTTTTTCTTATATCCAGCTTTTTAAAAGCTGAATTTCCATCCTTGTCAGGAAGTCCTTTCTGTACCTGAATCATTCATTATGTTTCCTTTTGATTGTTATCCAGGTTGAATGCATTTCACCTTATTTCCTTAGCTTTTGGTACATGATTTTTGCTTGCACATAATAATATAAACCCTAAGCAAGGAGGTAATATAATCATTCCATGTGTGCAACCTATAATACAACAATTGCAATAAATACTGTTAGACAAAGACAGGGCTCTATAAAGGAATAAAACAGTTTTTCTAATTGTATTTGATTTGGGATTTAAACCTGAAGATCTGTTGTTATTTTGAAATTTGAGGCACAGCTTTGTTAGATTCTATAGACATGATATTCTTCACTAAAGGGAAAAGGGATACGAAAAAGTGTTGATTATAATAATTGGTGTAGTAACTATAGTTTCCAATAATCAGAGGCAGCACCTACTCTATTTTATGCATGGTAAGGAATTTAGTTTAGGAACTACAGTCAAGCTCCCATGGAAGGCTCAGTCTGCTTTCCTATGAAGGATTGCCAGGCTTCACTCTATGTTTGTAGTCACCTATGATGTAGTCACCATAAATTTCAGTTAGTGTATGATTTTAGGTTATTAAATAAGTCAACTCACAATGAATTATGCTTAAAGTTTAAGATTGTTTCCAAAAGAATAAAAAACATATTTTCTATGCCATGTGAGATAAAGGCTGTAGTTGAAATTTTAAAGAAAGCAAGGCAAGATGAAGAGGACAGCTCAGTAGGACTGTTAGAGACAATTCTAAGATTTAACCACTGCTTCTCATTGTGGAACACAGGTTAACAGGGTTTGAGCCATCATGGAAGAGTGTGGCAATGACTCCCTTGGCTGTGGTGTTAGGCATTGATCTCCTACTCTGCAACTTAACAACATCCACAATAACCTCAGAAGAGGAAACATGATGTAAACAACTGCATTCATCAGTTTGACCAATGCTTCTATCTATGAGGAATTGTCATGATTGAATAGTTAGATAGAATGACCACACTCTGTCCAGTAAATCCTTAGCTCATTGGACCTGGGTTGGTTTAGAAAGCTAGCTGGGATATGTTCGTGCCTCTGAGACTCTGCAAAATCTTGAGTTCCTGCCCTGACTTTCCTCAGCAACTGACTGTTACCTGGAAGTGTAAATTAAATAAACCCTTAAAAATAATTCTATTTAGATATTTTCTTTATTTACATTTCAAATGTTATCCCCTTTCCTACTTTCTACTCCAAAAACACCCTCCCCTAGCCCCTCTCCCTGCTCACCAACCCACCCACTCCAGCTTCCTGGCCCTGGCAGTCACCTATACTGGAGCATAGAACCTTCACAGGACCAAGGGCCTCTCCTCCCATTAATGACTGAGTAGGCCATCGTCTGCTACATATGCAGCTAGAGTCATGAGTCCCACCCTGTGGTTTGTTTGTTTGGTTTTGGTTTGTGGTTTAGCCCTAGGAAACTCTGGGAGTACTGGTTGGTTCATATCCTCCTGTGGGGCTGAAAATCCCTTCAGAGAAACTTGGGTCCTTACCTAGCTCCTTTATTGGGGACCCTGTGATCCGTCCAATGGATGGCTGTAAGCATCCACTTCTGTACTTCTCAGGCATCTGCAGAGCCTCTTAAGAGACTGCTATATCAGACTCCTGTCAGCAAGCACTTGTTGGCATCTGCAATAGTAAATAAATCCTTTCTTACTTAAGTTGATTCCAGTCATGGTGTTTATCATAGAAATAGAAAAAAACTAGAAAAGTCTTTCTTGGCTGTGTGAAATTGAAGAGATGAATAATTTTCATGTGGGACTTGTGTTTCAAAACACAAAGTTACCATTAGGCTAGACTTGGAGCTCTATTGCCTATTTTCCTTATGATCAAGTCTTTTTTTTTTTTTTTTTTTAAGATATGGATTGATGTAAATGTATGGAGTAGGAAACAATGAAGTTCTTTTCTACAAATTATGTTTCTTTATAATATGAGGTGGCCAGTTATATCTCAGGTCGACTTTATCTTGAAAGGGATATGGTATCAGTATTATAGTAGATAGAGAATGTTAAAGAGAGTGCAAAAAAGGATTAAATGTATCTGGATGTGTGTTCTGAATTTTAGCCCATATATAAACTAATGTTAAGCAACACATTTTAGTAAATCTAAGTGATTTTTTTTTATGTGACAGTCCTTTCAAAATCTTGCATGGACTCCAGCTTGCCTGCCTGTGCTTGGATGCTTTTTCTTGACTTTTCTATTCAGTGCCTCATGTTGCAGTACTGCACTGATTAGATTGGTACATTTTCCCTTGGGGTTATTACTTCAATCTTTCAACTTATAGATGCATTTCTAAAGTTTTTGTGTCTGTTCAACCAAAAGGGGTTCAGTGACATATATTAGGGACACAGATTCTATGGCGGCAGGAACAGCTCAGTAGGACTATTAGAGACAATTCTAAGGTTCAACCACTGTTTCTCTTAGTAAAACTTCTAACCTTGTGAAACACAGGTTAAAAGTTTGGTCCTTCTTGAAAGAGCGTGGCAATGAGTCCCTTGGCTGTGGTGTTAGTCACTGATCCCCTACTCTGCAAACCATACACCCCTTCATCTTGCCTACTCTGCGAACCATGCACCCCTTCATCTTGCCTTGCTTTCTTTAAAATTTCAGTTAACCCAAGGAGCTGAAGGGGTCTTCAACGCTATAGGTGGAAGAATAACATGAACTAACTAGTTCCCCCTGAGCTCATGTATCTAGCTGCATATATAGAAGAGGATGGCCTAGTTGGCCATCATTGGGAAGAGAGGCCCCTTGGTCATGCAGACTTTATATGCCCCAGTACAGGGGAACGCCAGGGCCATTATGTGGGAGGGGGTGGGTAGGGGAGCAGGATGGGGGAGGGTATAGGGAACTTTCTGGATAACACTTGAAATGTAAATGAAGAAAATATCTAATAATAAAGTTGGAAAAAAATTTTCAGTTACCAGTGCTGTTATTCCACACGTCATAGAAAATGTCTCTTTTATTCTTTAGGAAACAACCTTAAACTTTATGTATATGTATAATGTATAATGTGAGTTGACTTATCTAATAACCAAAATTATAAAATCATACATACTTGTTTATGGTGACCATATTAAGAACATTATGAATTTTCAGTACTTGATGGACATTTAATTTGATTCCATTTCTTAGGTATTGCAAATAGAGAAGAAATGAACATAGATGTCCAAATATAATGTAGTAGGATATGGTTTGAGGGGGGCGGTACATGACCAGGCGTGGTGTAGCTCAGTCATATGGTAATTCTAGTTCTAGTTGAAGTAAGGTCAAGAATCATTTCCAAAGTGGCTTCACAAACTCTCCATAAAGGTAGTTTAATTATACTCCTTCCTTGGGGCAGGCTAGTTCTCTATCTTCCAGATTTGCCCAGTTCCCTGTGGTTCTCTGTTTGTGGTTGCAGCCTTGTGGTTTTACTCCATATTGTTTGGTATACTCATTAGTACCATTAATGGTCTACTCATGTTTGGGTTGTACTGTACGTGAAACATTACTGGCATATATCCTGATGTTGCTAGGAGATACACCAATGTTCCCAATCCTCTGGTTCATATAATCATTTCATTCCCCTGCACAATGTTCCCTATGCCTTAGTGACAGAAAGGGATTGTCCATGTATGCATTAGCACTAGTTTCCACAAATCTGCATATTGATTATTTTTATCTTTTTAAGTGTTTGCTAGCCATTTATATTTCTTCTATTAGTAACATACTGTTTGAGTCCATAACCAATTTTTGGTAGAACTGTTTTTTTGCTTTCTTAAGGATTATACTTTTTTAGTTCTTTGTATATTCTAAATACAAATCATCTGTCATATGCACGACTGTAAAAGGTTATTTCCCATGTCAAAGGTTATCTTTTTGTTGGTTGTAATGGAGCATTCCAGGAATGTATAATGGAGAGGCAGAGAAATGTAGAATAGCATTTGTGGCCAACCTGGAGGACATTTTAAAATTTTAATGGAAATATATGAAAGTATATTAATAACATCTGTTTCCTACAGAAATGTACAAAGTGTAACTTTACTGGATGTGTCAAGAGTTTTGCTTTCTTTTTTACTTTCTTTTTTACTTTCTTTTTCCCCTCCCTCCCTTCTTCCCTTCCTTCCTCCCTCCCTCCCTCCTCCTCCTTCCCTCCCCCTCTCTCTCTCTTTCTTTCTTTCTTTCTTTTGTTCGTTCCTTCGTTCTTTCATTCTTTCTTTTTTTCTTTCTTTCCTTTCTGAAAATTTCTACTTCCTTGGTAATTATTTTCATGTGGACTTTGACTGCTTTCTGCTTAATTTTTAAATAGTCCTTTCTAGCAACGACATCAAAATTATGCTCTTTCTTGGTTATTGTTCTTGCTATCTATGTCCTGGAGATTCAAAGTATACCTGATCTCCTTGTCCTTTTTTATTTCTTCCTTTGATTCATCATTCACTTATCATTTTTTCACTTTTAGGAATTTACTTTGCTCAGGCTTTATATAAAGTTTCTTATGCCAGAATATGCAGAGATAGACATATCTTGGAGGCAAGAAGATAAAAAATACAAGCAGAATCTTGTTGCAATGACTTTCTAGAGCTTTGTGTTTAGAAGTAAATTCTTTGAGGATCTCCACTGTGAATTCTGTGCACCGTAGAAGTAAATAATGAAATATCACATCCAGAACTGGAGTGACAGGTACTCCACATGTTTCTTTGTGAGTCCTTAAACAATACAGTGACAGAAGATAATAGTTGATTGATCATATTATCTCCAAGAGACATCAACCTAGAATAAAGCATCTAAAAAATATTGACTTATTAAAGATGATCCTTATCTAAAAAAACTGACCCTTGTTTTATTCTCGATGTTGTATTATCATCCTTCTCATGTCTGTTTTTCCACAGAGTCTATTTAATCAACAGCTTACCATATCTGTGGTATTGATTTTGGAGAAAAATTTCAGTAGTATTCTCAGATACATACAAAGACAGTCCTCTATTTTCCTCTGATTGATGCATTCTTTTAGCACACATGACAAAGTGATAAATGTAGTTAGTTAACTTTCTCAAAAATTATTAATGCCATGTACACTGGTTGGCTACTAGAGGATTGGCTAAGTTGCTGCCATTTTCTACCCTAAACAGTGAAATTCTGAATACAAAACCTATTAAATTTTATTTCAAGATCAAATGCAAGCAGTAAATATGAAAATCATAGTTGTAGAAGTAGAGGAATATATCAAGAACTTCAGAGAGATGCCATGCACTACAAAACTACAATGGAAGTCTTAGATTAAAAAGGGAAGTAAATTGATATTTTTCTGAATTTATACTCAGTAAAAGTGTTCTAAATACTAGCGAGTTATTTTGTTTTTAATGATAGTGTAGCTTTTTAATTCTCAGGAGTACGTATATAACATTTAAATGGTAATCCTCAACCTAAAAATAGACTCAAGAAATACTGGTTTATATTTTTTAAAATCTTTTAAATAAGTGAGACATTAATCATAGTTATAGCAAATGCAGAAAATGATTACAAGGTAAAATGTCTCTGGTACTGAAAAGAATGCAAGCAATTAATAACTAGTATCTTATGAAAATGATGGAAAAGTTACTGAGCTAGAAGAAATCCATCCAGGACTTTAGAGTGGTAATTTAACAGTTCTCTTCTGCATTTCATATCAGCATTGCTCACATAGCCTCTTTAAAGCATAATTGGATTTCCCCTTGTGGAATAAAAGCTATGGCCTGTCTTTAGCTTTAACACAAGAAAATTTCTCTACTATAGTTGATGAGGCAGTAGCTGGAGTATAAGGACCAGTTAATCAGTTGAATTCCTTGCTGGCTGGCAGTCTTCCAGTGCTGACTTGCTTTTTTCAGCTTTTTCCTGTTTCATCTGTCCACTTGAAGAAGAACAACAACAATTTCTACAATTTCTATGTTTGATATAGAATGTTTTCTCTCTAGAATATCAGGAGAGGAAGACAAATCTGTGACAATCTTTTGCTTCTGTCGTATTATACATAGAGCCATGTGTTTTCCAATTTCCCAACAAAGTAAACATTCCATATATCTCAAGTGAGATAAACTGCAATAAAGTTGGCCTAATTTATTTCTCTAAATTGGGTGGTAAATTTTGGCCCAGATATCTTCCCACATAGTGAGCTGGAGCCCAGTTTGATGTGCAGACAGGAGGCAATTTATGATTATTATGTCCTTTGACTGAGCTGCTAAGTGCTACTCCATCACAGTAGCAGGGCTTCAACAGTCACAAGTTCCCAGTGAATTAGAAAGAGTCTCATCACATTATGCATATGTACAAACCCACCTAGATAGGATGCAGTGGTTTCTTAATTCTATTCATTACATGCATCCTAGCTATGGATAGATTATATCCTTGTTGAAATCATATAGAGTAGGGTATTTGGAAATATTTTTGAAACAAAATGATTTCTAGTTCAAGGAACTTCAAACATACTGAATTTCACTTTGTTAAGCTGGATGAATGTCAGTCTCTCTTTTACAAAAGAGAGCCTTTTCCTCCCCAAAGAGTTTATATTGTTGAAGAATAACATAAAAAAGAAAACTAAGTGTCTATAAATGGATGAGCTGCATTGTCTAAATTTCTAAGTGTGATGGGAGATGAGAGGAGTTGTTCTCACCTTGTTTTATCAAGAAGCTTCTAAGCAAGTAAGCAAGCAAATTAACAAAAACACAACATATATTTTTAACAAAAGGTAGGCATCTACTTACTTCTGAGTATTTTTCATTGATTACATTACAAATATATTCTAGAATCTCAAGAAGAAATATTGAATAAATTAGAAAAAGAATCTTGTGTTCTTGTGAAATGAGAGAGAGAATATAAAAAAAAAGAAATAACTACAAATAGATTATGGGCTTGGCAATACATGCAAAGATGACAATGGTCCAGACAGTGAATCTAGTATAGAGTATAGTGCAAGATTTTAATTATTGTTTGTTTTTTCAGGTAAATTTTCTAAAAAACAATCTTAGCATATGTACTTGTTTTGAATAGAGTTGGGGCGATAGAAAGAAGCCATTAAATGTCTGGATGAAGAGTTCCAGGCAAAGGGAGAAGAAACAATATGTTTAAAGGCCCAGATGTAAAAACAAACAACTGGAACAAACTAAGGGTTTGAAAGCAAGTATTTCTGCCACTCCTGGACTCTGTGGATGGGGAAAATGCTGGTGATAACTATTGACAGACATAGCTATTGTGATTTTGGCCATTGGAGCATCTCAGTCCCTTCAAGTAATACATCATGCCACACTCAAATGCCTCTGCTTGATGACCTGAGGTATTATAATAATACTGTTGTATATCTTTTATAAAAACCATTCCCTTTCTATTGATTTTTGTCCCCAGAAATCATCACAGGGTTATTATGATTTCCATCTAGTACCAACTCGCCTTTACTGGTTTGTTGAACAATCAATACTCTTTGTCGAGAAAACAGAAGCCATCTTTATTTCTCTTATGACTTTTTGGTTAGCATGAGAGAAGGCTCACTCTTGCATTGGAAAACAAACAAATCACTGTGGAAGAACAAGTAAGATGGCATGTTTCTCTGGCACATAATAACAAATTATGCTGTTAACTTGGAAAGACTTTCTTCTGCTTTTGGCCATAGCTTTGTAACACGCAGGCATTATAAGTTGCTCACTACAGTCAGAGTGCCTTTCTTAATAGCAAAGCAAAATTCTGCAGCAGTCACATGCTTGGAGCAGAGAGTGGCCTTTTGAATCTAGGAGATATGAACCAATAACTGACTTGTCACTTCTGTCTGACTTTAGCTAAAAAAATGTCTATTTTAAAAGCAAACCCCATTAACCTAAGTAACTTTCTATGATACAAGTTTTGTCCACTTTCATAACATCATATTATGACCTACATAATTGTGAATTATGCAATTTTTGCATATATTGTGTATTTTTAAATGAACTATTTTCTTTCATGCTCTATCTTTGAATATAATATCCTCTAAGTAGTCTCATTCCTTTCAAAGTATTTGAGGCATTTTCTATAGTATTATCTACTAGTCTATAATTAGTATATACTGAATAACTCAACAAATTTGTTTTTGTGTCTAACTTAAAGAAAATATGAGTATTCAAGCCAACCAAATGAATTCAGTTTTAACATAATATAATGGAGAAATGTGTTGAAGAGTTATCTTTAGATATTCACTAAGATTTTTTTCTGACAAAAATTAAATATACATAAATGTGAAAGATAGACTTTAATATAAATTATACTGAGAACTTGAGGTAGGTAATTAAAAATAAAACAACATAAGAGGAAAACCACTGGGTTTTATTAATATTACAAATGGCCAGATAAAGAAATGATGTATTTTAATGTGAATTAATGTTTCTTCATGAAAAAATAAAATCATGTGCTTCTACCTAGAAACATATAAAATAAGGGCATATAATAGGAGGAAGGGAAGAATGATATAAGCCTATTTACATAATTGATATATTTATTATTTTTAGGAGTTTGGTTGCTCTACATATTCTGCATTCAGAAGGCCACTTGATATTGACTTAACTTTAAAAAGTGTAGGTTTCTACATCATCTCATGACCACTTGGGTAATGTGTTCATAAAGCTGTTCTAGGATTCCAATTCATTTTTAAGATCAGTGTGCAGGTGGAATATAATATAATGTTGCTAAACACAGTTGCCAAAGTGGCGACTGGGAAATAAGACAGCAGGCATTTTCAGAAGAATGTGGCTAATGAATGGAGAGTGCCTGTAGCATTGGCAAAAAATGGAGATGATGAATACAGAATATAGGCTGGTTAAATGGTTGGTCTTAGAGAGGTCGAGAAAATAAAAGTACTGGTGATCTGTAGTCTTATCTTTTCTAAAATCTACTTTTAATATGAGTTTTTAAATGCTCTAAACTCACTTCTAGCCTACCACCCACCAGAGGTAATGGAAAAGGAAAGTTTTTAGGATATGTAAGGAGTGGACCTGTTTAGAATTTTTTTTTTTTTTTTTTTTTGAGCAAATCCATCTGCTTGTCAGGAAATCTTTAGTTCAGTATTCACAGAAAGCAGTAGCAGCTCGATACACTCACAAACACTTCACAAATACACCAGCAGCCAAGTTCAGTAGTGTCAGGATAGCAAACATGTATCAGCAGTGTGGCACATCCCAACAGAAACAAGCAGGGTTTCTGCTAAATTGGCACAAGTCAGCAGGCGATGTTCTATGATCAGGACCAAGAGGGGCACCAGGAGATGTTCTATGCAGTGTCTGTCTCAACAAAGTGAAGCCTGAGTCTGCAGTACTCAGAAAAAAAATGGAGGTAACTGTTGGTGGATGTGCTAAAACTTGGTGAATGTAGGTACAGGCTTAGTACATCAGTAGAAAACTACAAGTATTCTGACAAAAGAGTAAAATTTGACTAGATACAAATGAAGCAAGCAGAAAACCACCAATGAGATATTTAGGATTTCTCCACTCATAGCCTTATAATTTCTAGAGCACCATTTTCAAATGTTGATAAATATAGTCTCCAATGAGAGCTCTTATATCCACTAGAAGAGAAACATGAATCATTTATTGCAAAGACACATATTCACACATGGGTTTTATACATACACATGGGCAGGCACATAAAGTTTCCACAGATAAACAAAATCTCAAAAAAACAAACACCCCCCAAAAAAACACCTCAAAATCAATGAAAGTAATTCTAAAGCAACATTTATTTGACTAATTGAGAAACAATGTGACAGTTTCTATATTATTCTGACCTTATGTCTTGCATTCATTGTATTATACAAGTGCTGGTAAAAAGAGAACATGTGAATAAAGGAAAACCTGTAGCTTTGCAAACTGCCTTTTATTGTAAGGAGTATGGAAGAATATACTCCAGATGTGATCCTCTTGACAACAGCAACTTCAGGAATGATTTAAAAAAGGGAAAGCTATCTTTGTTCTATGATACTGCCAGTTATCAAGTGGAAATTGATGATCTATTCTCCTGCTGTCTGTGAAGGACAAGGAGCTTTCTTCTGTAGGGATATAGAGGACTGTAGACTCACAGTTGAGAAAGAGAGATATAGAAGAATCCCTGACAATCCCCTTCCCCAACCACCCAAAAAGTAACAACCTAAACAGGATGTCATTGAAGAGACATCTTTAAAAAAATGTGATAAAGACACTGAAATGTAGCTTTCCACAGTTTATGGCTACTGTTAAAGTGGGGTTGGGAAATGCCTCACTTTTCTTTAAGCATCATGACTTGGAGTGTGACCATGTTCCAATGAGTATGGAAAACACAAATTGAACTTGTTTTTGGCAGCAGGAGGTCACAGGGGTAGACTGTGGAGGACAGCGAAGTAAAGGTGTTCATATATATTAGGGGAAATTTCCAAAAAATTAATAAAGTATTATGTTAAAATAATCTTAGAATATAGTAAATGAGTGCATATGGTTAGAATAGCATACAGATGAAGGGATGGTAAAATATAGAAATACAGATTTAAAACATCTGGAGAAATGGATAAAGTTGGTGTGCGATCCCAGATGCAAAAATTCCTAATTTGATCATCCGAACTGTGTTTTCCCATGTAGTGAATCCGTGGAGACTTATAAGACTGTGCACAAACCATACATATAGTCCATGCTCTACCACCGTACGGATTACACTTAATTTGATCTTTAGGAGTTTAAGGGATTAGACAGACGTCTACATTTTTTTAAAATGGTGGGTATATTTCTAGACCTGAGTGATTATTTTTAAAAATCATAAATTTCAGGCTTTTGTTAACAAGCACTTGTTGACATCTGTAATAGTGTCTGGGTTTGATAACAGTGTATGGGATGGATCCCCAGGGGAGGGAGTCTCTAAATGGGCTTTCTGTCAGGCTCTGCTCTACACTTTGTCTCTGTATCTCCTCCCATGGCTATTTTGATACCCCTCGAAGAAGGATCAAAATATCCACACTTTGGTCTTCCTTCTTCTTGAGCTTCATTTGGTCTGTGAGTTGTATCTTGAGTATTCTGAGCTTCTGGGCTAATATCCACTTATCAGTGAGTGCATACTATGTATATTCTTTTGTGATTGGGTTCCATCACTCAAGATGATATTTTCTAGTTCCATCCATTTGCCTATGAATTTCATGAATGAAAAAAATGCTTGCTGACAGGAGCCTTATGTAGCTGTCTCCTGAGAGGCTCTGCCAATGCCTAACAAATATAGAAGTGGAGTCTCACAGTCAACCAATGGACTGATCACAGGGTCCCCAATGGAGTAGCTAGAGATAGGACCCAAGGAGCTCAAGAGGTTTGCAGCTGCATAGGAGGAAAAACAATATGAACCAACTACTACTCCAGAGTTCCCAGGGACTAAACCACCCACTAAAGAGTACACATGGAGGGACCCATGGCTTCAGCTTCATATGCATCAGAGGCTGGATTTGTCTGACATCAATGAAAGGAGAGGCCCTTAGTCCTGTGAAGACTCGATGCCTGAATGTAGGGGAGTTCCAGGACAGGGAAGTGGGAATGGATGAGTCAGTGAGTAGGAGAAGGGGGGTGGAATAGGATGTCTTTGGATGGGGAAACGAGGAAAGGAGATATCATTTAAAATACAAATAAAAAAAATCTAATACAAAATAGAAAAGAAAAAAAGCATTAACTTGTAGACATATAAAATTAGATAAATGTACAAAGATGGAATAGAAAAAATTGGGTAAGGAATTTGATTAAAATTTCACTGATATCCTAGTTAAATAAAAATAATTAATAAACTTACTGAGTGAGTTCTACTTCTAGAGAATAATTCCCCACATGACACATGTGTCATTTATTTTTCAGAGAAACTTAGTATATGTTTTGATGAAATATTTACCCTAATAGTTGAGAATACTCATAGCACCTAAAAATCAACAGTTTGAAATTTGTGGCTTTGTGCAGAGAAATAATACAGTATGAAGTCAGCCTTAAAGAACAATGTGCATCCTTGGCAAGCAAACTTTCTGCAAAAGGGTTGGAGAAGCCTATGATGTTCCCTTTGGGATATACTAATTCTTCAGACAGGGAACTACAGTTGTGTGTGCCGAAAAGCTGTGGACAAGGAAGAGTGTGGTGGTTTGAATATGCTTGCCCCAAGCGAGTGACACTATTAGGAGCTGTGGCATTATTGGAGTTGTTGAGGCCTTGGTGGATGTCACTGTGGGTCTAGATAATGAGACTCTTCTCCTAACCACGTGTGAGCCAGTCTTCTCCTAGCAGCCTTCAGATGAAGATGTAGAACTCTCAGCAATATCTACACCATGCCTGCCTGGATACTGCCATGCTTTCCCCTTAGTGATAATGGCCTGAACCTCTGATCCGATCTCAGGTAAATATTGTTCTTATAAAATTTGTGATGGTCATGGTGTCTATTCATAGCAGTAACACCCTAAGACAGAGAGAAAAACAAAAAAATCAGAAATATTTATTGAGTGATTAAGGTGAAATGGATCAGAGTCTGTAGCCCCATTTGGACTTAAATTCATAGAAATCCTCTTGCTTCAGCTTTCCCAGTGGTGGACTTGCAGACATGAACCACCACTCCATTTTTTAACACAGTTTCCCATTACTCTGTTGTTCATTTAAAAGTTTCCTGGACTGAGCACAGGATCCCCAATGAAGGAGCTAGAGAATGTACCCAAGGAGCTGAAGGGTTTGCAGCCCCATAGGAGGAAAAACAATGTGAACTAACCAGTACCACCAGAGCTCCCAGGGACCAAACCACCAACCAAAGAATACACATGGGGGGGACTCACTACTCCAGCTACATACGTAGCAGTGGATGGCTAGTCGGTCATCAATGAGAGGAGAGGCCCTTGGTCCTGTGAAGGCTCTAAGCACCAATGTAGGGGAAAGCCAAGCCAGGAAGCAAGAGTGGGTAGGTTGGTGAGCAGGGAGAGAGGGGGAGGAGATAGGGGTTTTTCAGAGCTGAAACCAAGAAGGGGGACATTTGAAATGCAAATAAAGAAAATATCTAATAAAATAAAAAGTTTCCTGAATTAAAACTAGAGAACTGAGAGAAACATGGAGGGTGGCTAATCATGAAGATTTTTCAAATAATCAATTTTTCCATTACCAACATTTATGCAGGGAATCCATATGAACCACTGGATTTTCCTGCAACAACACTTACAAAACAATAATATGAATTAGTTGTAAGCTTTCAAAAAAGAATATTAGGGCCTTGCAGCCATATTTATCATATTTCAGTGAATTAATTTAAGCCAATTGTAAGCCTAAGACTACCATCACAGAGTAACTTACAAACAATGCAACTTGGCTACATGCTTAAGGTATACACTCTATACAGTTGATGTGGTGCAATATTGATGAGACCAGGTCAAAACAGTTAGACAGTCTAGGAACAGGGACCTCAGTTATCCAGTAGCATATGACCAGCCTTAAAAGCATACATAACATTATATAGACTGAGCAGATTGCATTTGTGTGTTTGGAATATAGAGATATATGATATAGATATAGATATAGATGATATATGATGATATGTATATATATATGTATATGTCTAACAACAGTCAATGAATGAGGCCATGAATTTGAAAGAAGAAAGGAAGAGTCAATTGGAGGATTTAGATGGAGAAAAGGGAAGTGGAAATAATTTAATTATAATTATTACCTAAAAATTAAAAGAAATAATTTTTCTTATTTTTCATTTTTAATTAATTAATTTATTTTACACTCCATATTTTATTCTCCCCTCATCCACCCTCTGACTGTTCCAAATCTCATACCTCCTCCCCATCCTCCTGTCTCCACATGGATGTCCTCACCCTCTATCCCACCCGACCTCTAAACTCCCTGGGACTGCCAGGCTCTTGAGTGTTAGGTGCATCATCTCTGAATGAACACAGACCCAGCAGTCTTCTGCTATGTGTGCTGGGGGCCTCATATCAGCTGGTGTATGCTGTCTATTTGGTGGTCCAGTATATCAGAGATCTCAGTGGTCCAGATTAATTGAGACTGCTGGTCCTCCTACAGGGTCACCCTCCTCCTCAGCTTCTTTCAGCCTTCCCTAATTCAACAACAGGGGTCAGCTGCTTCTGTCCATTGGCTGGGTGCAAATATCTGCATCTGACTCTTTCAGCTGCTTGTTCAGTCTTTGGGAGACAGTCATGACAGGTCTTCCCCCCCTTTTTTTGGAGCACTCCATAGCCTCATTAATAGTGTCAGGCCTTGGGACCTCCCCTTGAGCTGGATCCCACTTTGGGCCTGTTGTTGGATCTTCTTTTCCTCAGGCTCCTCTCCATTTCCATCTCTGAAATTCTTTCAGACAGGGCCAATTATGGGTCAGAGTTGTGTCTGTGGGATGGCAACCCCATCCCTTAATTGATGTCCTACCTTCCTGCTGGAGGTGAACTCTATAAGTTCCCTCTCCCTACTGTTGGGCATGTTATAAGGTCCCTCACTTTGAGTCCTGAGAGTCTCTCACTTCCCAGGTCTCTGGTGCTTTCTGGAGGGTTCCCTCAACCTCTTATCTCCTGATGTTGTTTGTTTCTATTCTTTCTGCTGTCCCTCAGGGCTTCACAAGTGGAGAGGGAAGGAATGTGGACCATGGGGCTGGGGTTGGGATGGGAGGACCTGATCAACCCTGCTCTCTTAATTTCTACATTTTGCTTCTCCCATACTACTGTTACTGGTCAACATTTGGGATATAAAAGAAATATAATAATTAATTTAAAACGATGGCTAAATGTTTATATTGAAATAAAATAATCAGCTGAATGTATAAAAAGTGTGAGCACTTTTGCATCTTGTTCTTCACATCCAGTATCCTCTTGACTAGATACCAGAAATGTCCTGGGACTGTCAGCAGCCCACATCTAGGTTTCAGGGTGCTGGCCTGGCTTTAGGTTTCCTACTTTTTCTTCTTTCATATAACATCGCAATGAACACGACAGCCTAGAAGATATGCCTGTTTATTTACTTACTGTCTCTGGGGATGAAAAGGTGCTTGCCTATGTTATTGTCAGACACCATAACTAACCACCTCATTTTTTTTATTTTTTTATTTTTAAAAACTTATCTCAACCAGTAGTGCCTTGTTAACTCCTCAGCTATTTTGTTCCATGGTAGACCACCCTTGGGACTGACTCCTCTTAACAAAGAAGAAGTTATGTTTCTCTTTCTTTATTCAAACTTAAGCTCTCACCTATAACACAACTTATTTCTAAAACATACCATTCTAGTTTCAAAGAAATTCATCTTTTGAGTTCACCAGACAATGACCCCAGACTCACTGGCAAGGTTGATTTGGCGACCATTGATTGTCTGGATCTAGTCCTCTGAATTATGTTCTGCTTTATTCCCAGTCAGCATGTTCTTCAATATTACTATGACTTTATTAATATTGTTTCTGTATTAGACAATGTAGGGTTTTCTGGATTAGCCCCACATAACATTTTCTCAAAAATTTCTATGTTGGTCCTGAAGACTCATATTCTAATTCTATTATCTTTCTTCCTTGGTAACTACTAGTATCATAAACAATAATGATGTAATATATTCAAATGCAAAAGTACAAGATAGTTGGTTATGTTATCATTATTTTCTTATTGCTTGCATTTGATTTGATGTGTGATTCTTCTATATTCATTTTGTCTTCAGAAACTAGAAAGTCCCATTCCTTTGTAAAATGGAGCTATTTCTTTTATCAGGAAAGTACTTCCGTAATAAATATGCAGCCAACTGTAGAGTAAAACACTGCTAACAAGAAGATAATTGACTGTGTTACATTGTCTAATAAATTGTGAGGACTTCATAATCAAAACTTCCTTAGGTTGTAGCCTAGGCAATGTTTTATCAACTTCATATTAAAATACAAATGAAATTAAAGAAAATATGCAAACATATCATACTGTAAATAAATATAAAGAAGGAACATATTGATTGCTTTGGATGGGTTGGATTATATCCTAACTCTAGACAGAGGGAAGAATCACATTTAAATAAACTATCAGAAGCCCACATAGGATTGCCAAACATAAAATTATTAAAAGCAATTACATCACTCTTAATTCACTGTCCTAAGTAAAGTTCTTTGCACAGAAAATATATGAAAGTACCATTACAGGAACAGGATTTACTGTACAGATAGTATAAGAAGTGTTTTTTCCTTCCCAATCTGGCAGCCAGAGTAAAGAAAAGCTCAACACTTATAAGTTTCTTATCTGTCACAATTACATTTTAAGATCCACCAAGCTGTGATGACATAGCTGGAGAAGGCACTTACTGAAGTCCTATGTTTAGAAGCTGTCACCCTTACAGTCAGGCATTGAAAATAGAAATGGAAAGAAAACAAGTTACCACAGTCCTGGCAAGAAATTATTATTATTATTGGCATAGATTCAGAGCTGATCTAAGCACATTTACTCTACAGTGAAACTCACAAGACTTCCTTAGGCTGTAATACAAGTGAAAATTGATCAGGGAGTTGTATGCATTGCTTGTTTTGTAACCATAGCACCAAAAGACAACAAATAAAAAAAAAATCATATAATCACTGTTTTCAAAGCAAGTCAACAATGATTCTAACTAAACCTCTCTCCTGACTTAGAATTGAGCCAACAACTGTACATATGTCTATAACAAGTATTGAACAATATAGTCCAATCTAATATTCTAAGCATTCAGGAAAATGCCTCTTTATGTCAGATGAAATGTAAATATTCTCAAATATAAAATAAAAACCTGGATGATACTAACATAACATAAAAATTGAGAGAACAATGTCCCAGGCCTATCATCTCAGAGGAGAAGCAGACTGGAGTGGAAGGAGGGTCTCTGTGTGGAGGGGACTGGAAGGGGGCAGCATTTGATGTAAATACATTTTAAAAGGAGTGGAAACTCTCAAATGATGAGGAGGGAAAGTATAAAAGAATGATATTATCATGAAGAAAGCATTGTAAATAGAATTGCAAAATCAAGGCCCACATGGATAAAGATTAAAATGGATATTGTAAGTAGCCATTTAAAAGAAAGATAAAATTGCCCTTGGCAAGAGAAGAGAAGAGAAGAGAAGAGAAGAGAAGAGAAGAGAAGAGAAGAGAAGAGAAGAGAGAAGAAAAGAGAAGAGAAGAAAAGAGAAGAAAAGAGAAGAAAAGAGAAGAAGAGAGAAAAAAAGAGAAAGAATAAAAGTTTGGAATTTGTTTGGAGGAGATAGTATTTGTAACAACATTGATAGACATTATACACATAGTAAAATGAAGTTATAAAATCTCATCTTCATATCTAAACGTTTTAAAAAATGCTTTTCTGTATTCTGAATATAAAGGGAAAAATGAGCAACTAAAATTTTGGGATTTCTGTATAAGTGAGACAGAAAAATTGTATATTAAGAAAGTAAGTCAGGGATGTTGATAAGTGTGATTATAAATACACTAAGAATAAAATTAGCAGTCAATTAGAGATGGGTACTTGGACAGAGTCCACCTGAGAAGATGAGCATTTAACTGGAGCAGAAAAAATCTGGTATAAGAATATTGAGGAACATTTTAGAAGGAACATCTTTTTACAATGTTTTTCTGGAGGTTTTAGAATAAGAAGCCTCCACTCCTTCCTGGGGTAAACATGGGAACAAACCCACACTAAGAACCACATTGTTCCTTACTTGTCCTGTGTCCTCATTGGGCCCTACGGGCTTTCTTTGGCCTCAGGTTTTGGAAAAAAAAAAATTATTACCTTTCTGACCCACTTAGCTTTTTTTCTACCACTTCTTTTACATACATAATTTTACCTTGTAAAATAGACTATGATATTATTATATAATGCAATTAAAGCATTAAAATATTCCTACAGTATTTAACATGGGGGAACAAAAGGAACACAAACTCCAAGTGAATAGCTACGACATATTTTAAGAAATCACAGTATTATTCTCATTAATATTATTTTCTTTTAGATTCATTGTATAATCTTTCAAATAAATTTTAAAAAAATTAGATTTCTAAATTAAAACAAGCCAACATTATTCTATTCAAATAAGAGAGAACCAGTATATTAATAATGGTGACATAAATAAGAAGTGACTAAATTTAGGTTATGTTTTGAAGGAATGATTTGACATATAGACTGTGAAATTTAAAGAGAATTAGAAAAATTTTCACTTCTTTTGCCCAGATAATAGATGGATATTAAAGCATGTATGCTAGAGTACAGTAGATTTCTATCTGTGCTTGTGTGTGTGTGTGTGTGTGTGTGTGTGTGTGTGTGTGTAAATATCGGAGTGATTAAATATCCGTCTGTGTGACTTGTTAAGTTTGAAACTCATATTAAAATTGTATTATCTTTTAGGCACTATAGTAGAAATATTAAGTTAACTTTTCCACTTATGTTTTTATGTTCTGTGGAGCCCTGAGCTAAAGTCCATTATTAAAAAATAAATATTCAAGTGGTAAACGTGTGTAATTCACAAAATGGTAAAACTTAGGACGTATTACGAATATCTACAAGATCTATAGAAGTAGTATCTGTACAGTGTGGGCCAGTGACAAACACTATGCCTAATAATTTATCATATAAACACATGAATTATCATTAAAATATGTATATAAATCAAAAATGTACATAGAGCCCTCTACTCTTAAGAGGAAACCATGTCATACTTAAATTTTGTTATAAGCCTTTGTTAATAATGAAAATTTCAGTTATGATAAAGAAAGTGTCCATATGGTCTTATTCTAGAAAGCCATTGAATGTGATATACAACTAATTTAAATACATAAAAAATGATTATGAAACTTAGCTGAATGAATTGCCAGAGTAGTTAATTAGAGGAGCTGCATTATCTCAGTGCATTTGTAGGAAAACACTGTGGGAAGAAAATTTTAAATGTGTTGGTACTTACCTGTGGGAGATAAAATCATTTAGGAGTTTTTGTTTGTTTGTTTGTTTGTTTTATTCACTTTATAAGGTTTCTAAATTACTTTTATTTTCACAATTAGAAAGTTACATTAAAAAAGTTTTAAAACTTGAAAAAAGAGTGTAAGGTTAATAAAAGGCATGAGATGAATAGCTGGAGAGATCACTCATTGACTAAGACCACTTATTGTGTGAGCATGCTAAATAAGAAACCAGCACCCACACGAAAAGTGTGCCTATAGCAGTATCTGAAACTCCAGCACTATGTAGGACAGAGACAGGAGGATTACAATTTCTGGGGTTTGCTGGTTGCCAGCTTAGTTCCTGGTTCACTGAGAGACCCTTTCCCAAAGCAATAAGGTGGAGAATGTAAAATCAAGACACTTGATGTCCTCCTTTGATTTCTGCATATATGCACATGGAAAAATATACATGTCTACACATATGTAGAGCCCATACACACATGTACTTCCTAAACACATATGCATAAATAAACACACATAACCATCATACACACATAGACACCATGCACATAGGCACAGTTAGGATGGGGTAAAACAAGATCACGAAAATGAAGCCTAAAAGTTCAATGTGTACCATTCAAATATAGAGGGAATGTATCAAGATATAAACAGAGACAATCTCAAGATAACCCTCTCAAAAGTTATTCTTATATGTATATGATAGCTGCATCAGTAAGAGTTACAGTATACTGTTGATTTCCTCAAGAGGGCAGGTGTATGAATAAGGAAATATTAAGATGGAAAGGAGTCTTTGGATAGATCAAAAATAGTGAATAGTAAGATGGGCAAGAATACACTGGCAAACAAAAAGAGATTCTAGGAGAGAGGCCAACACTCTGCGTGGATGTGCTGAATGCAGTTCTGTGGGGAGGGGTTACCTCCTAACTTCACCTAGAACAAAGGACCTAGATGAGAAAGCCTGAAAGTTGTCACCTCAGATTCATTTTCACAGAATGGACAAGTTGTTCTTAGAGATGTGTGAAAGACACAAGGTAGTGACCAAAAATAGAATAAAGAGGGAATTATTTTGATTCTGCTGAAAAAACAGAACTAAAAGTAAATGAATCTACCCTCCACGGTACTGTCAACATGAAAGGTTAGTGAAACCATCTGTCATTACATTGGCAGCAGAGAATTTTCTTGACACAACTTGTCTATAATATGCCTAGAAATGGGACATTAGAGCAGTGCCATGCCTAGCTACTCAAGAAAGAAGAAAGAAGGAACAAAAGAAGGAAAGAATGAAGGACAAATATTAGGGTAAAAAAAATTTCCTAACTATCCTATCCAAAATATCCTAGGGGAACAAAATTTTTTTACAAATCAGCATTGAATAAATCTATTAAATTTATATTCTCACTTATGTGCTTTAAAAATATGTAATTAAAAACTAAAGAAATAATCAAAATATATGAGAGCTGAAGTTCAATGAGTATTGATAGTTCTCTGGATCTCTCCAGAGAAAAGAAGGAAAGAAGAAAAAGAACTGAAGAATGGAATTTGGACATTCACTGAAAATACAGCTAAATAAAAATTAATATTATTGAAGGAAGTAGAGAAATAACCATGAATAAAGTATAATACAAAAAAAAAAGGAAAAGCAGTAACAGAGAAAATTGATTTAAATGAAGTTATGAAAAGAAATCTGTGTACTTGTAATTGACTCTCTGGAGAAGAGTAAATGAACAATTGAAGAAAATTAATATTTATGAAAATAACTTGAAGATAATTTTCCAATCAAATTGCCTTAATTATCTCAATAATATCCTTTACAGAATTTGAAATTAGTTCAAAAGGATCTTTCATCTCTTACTATACTTTATGGCTGCATCTTTTTCTGTCTTCTATTGTCTGATGCAGTTTTTTAATTAACCTTCATTTTCAATATCAACAACATTGCTATATTTGAGTACCATTGCTGTTATAGAATTGAGGAATGGCCCTTAGGTGACACGGAATTATTATTGAATGTAAGTTAATATTCTTGGCACTGAAAAAATAAATTTTATCTTTGAAGGTAAGAGCTACAAGAAAATGAACACAATAAGTGATGAACAACTGTGGTGTTTTGAAAATATTTAACCCAGGGAGTGGCACTAATAGGAGGTCTGGTCTTGGAGTAGGTGGGGCCTCTTGTTGGAGGAATTATGTCACTGTGGGCTTTGAGAACCTTCTCCTAGCTGCTTGGAAGACAGTGTTCTCCTGGAGGTCATGGGATCAAGATGCAGATCTCAGCTCCTCCTGTTCCATGCATGCCTGGATGCTGCCATGCTCCCTCCTTCATGATAATAGTCTGAACCTCTGAATCTCTAGTCCTGCCCCATTTAAAAGTTGTCTGTATAAGAGCTTGGTCATGGTTTCTCTTCACAGCAAGAGAAACCCCGACTAGAAAACATTACCCTGAGGAAATTTTTACTCTTTTCATATGTGCTCTGAAACTTGCTGCAGTTCTGGATAATCTTCTTCACCTGGAAACTTCCAGCTTGAAACCTGAAAGATGAGTGGATTAGGACCATGTTCCTTTCTCATGTGATTTAAACGAATAAAAAAAAAGGAGGCCTGAAATATCACTGAGCTGGAATGTTTGATGTTATGAACACAAAGGAAAGCTTTAAGCCTGTGTTTACTGGATCAGACTGACCAAGGGTCCCAGGAATGCTCAGAGGCATCCCTTCGTTTCACAAGCACACAAAAACCCCAAACACACCAACCTGCCATCATCTTACAAATACAAATTTTATGTTTTCTTAGAAATATCTTAGCCCTTTACAAAAAGATGAGTGGTAATAAACTACAAACATAGAGGATGACCCATCCTTTACCCCAGTGGTTTTCAATCTGTAGACCATGATATTTGGGGGGGGGGGGGCGGGTCAAACACGCCTTTAACAGGAGTTGGATATAAGATATCATGCATTTCAGATATTTACATTATAAGTCATTACTAGCAAAATTGTAATTGTGAATTAACACAAAAATAATTTTATGGTTGGAGGTCACCACCACATGAGTCACAGCATTAGGAAGGTTGAGAACCATTGATTTATACTCTTCTGGAAATCTTATATTGCGGGCTTCAATTGTTTTCTTAATCAAGAGCACTTATTTATAACTTTCTATGGATATTAGCTAGATACCTAATTGATAAAGTATCTGGCTTATCTCCTGTTAAATAGTACTTCTTTTCCCAATTGTAATTCAGAAAAATGCCTCGTATGCACTGGTCCAACTGCTTGTTGCCTGGCCAGTTACTGCAGCTGACTTTACATGTTGTCTATCAAGCATGAAATCTTTAGGTTTATCCATACTCAATATGGCCATGCTGTATCCTATTTCAAAAAGTCAATCGTTCCCTTATTGTAAAGGACAACACCAACTGTTTGGCTGGGATATATTTCTCCATTCCATACTTCCATAAGTAAATAGTTACTTTTCTTTTGAAAGGACCCATCTTTACACAACTTTGTCTAAATTTCCCGTTCTTGTTATTAAGACCATGTGGTTCTGGGGATTTTATTCCTGACCATGACATTCCTTCATTATCTTTACAACAATGAAAACTCTGGGGCCTTAATTCATAAAGACCTTAATAT
This sequence comes from Mus minutoides, assembly GCA_902729485.2. NCBI lineage: Eukaryota > Metazoa > Chordata > Mammalia > Rodentia > Muridae > Mus > Mus minutoides. The sequence continues at coordinate 151,181 of CACVCL010015029.1, read as the reverse complement.
ATTGTCAGCATTGCTCATTTCTTTCATTCCTTTTAACTGGAGGTACATGACAAAAGTTATATCTTATATTAGTGTGTTACATAATGTTTGTATACTGCCATAGTTTTAATATATATCTGTCAAAAGGAAAGATAATGTTTACTATAACTATAAAACCAAGTCAAATGATAAAAAACGGAGGTGTTAGGAAAATGGCATGTGAAAGAAAAAATCCCCTAAAGTCTTCCAAAACAAGAGTACACATTGCACAAATAGGCTGAATCTATGCAATGTCCATTAAAAATTTCCAAACCGTACCTAATGATAGTCCATTAACAACACTCAAGATGATTTGGAAAACATTTAAGATGTTGGACATAATTGGACACCTGGCTTAAAATAATTCCATGGAGATATGGACAGGCAATCTCTTGAAGTGAGAAAGTTTATGCAACACAGCAGAATTATCCATTGCCATAGCCAAGTATAAAATAATGTGAAAGGGAAAAAATGTGGCTGTGCTGTTGTAGAAGCACCTTAAGCTTATCCCCAACTAGGTTACAAATAAATGAGATTCAGACTATGGTGACTTTATTTAGCCTTGACAATAACTGGGAGCTAAACCCTAATCTACTCTTCTAAATACTGGCCTGGCTACTTCTCTAAGTGTGTGACCCATATACTTGATGCTCCTCCTGGCCTTGTGCTCATGGTTCCTCTCCACTCATGGCAGCTTCCCCCTCCTCTTCCTCCTCCTCCTCCTTACTCTCCTTCTCCCTCGTCCCTCTTCTTTTAACCCTTTCTTCCTGCTTGCCCCCCCCTCTCTCTCTCTTTCTCTCTCCAACTGCTAATCCACCAATCTCTCCAATAACTGGATATAGCCAATTTTATTTAACCAATAGGTTTTTTTTTTTGAAAGAGGTTATTTTTTAATTTCTTTTTCTTTTTCATTGGTTATTTTATTTGCTTATAAATAAATGTTGTCCCCTTCCTGGTTTCCCCTCTGTAAGCCATCTGTCCAATCCCTCGTCCTCCTGCTTCTATGAGGGTGTTCCCCTACCCACCCACTCCCACCTCACCCCCCCACCAGGACCCCCCTATGCTGAAGCATCTAGCTGAGCCTCCAATGGCCTGAGAGCCTCCTCTCCCATTGATGCCAGATAAAGCAATCCTCTGCTAAGTCTTTGGCTGTAACCATGGGGGTCCCTTCATGTGTAATCTTTGGTTGGTGGTTTAGTCCCTGGGAGCTCTGGGAGCTCTGGGAGCTCTGGTTAGTTGATATTGTTGTTCTTCCTATTGGGTTGCAATTCTCTTCAGCTCCTTCAGTCCTTCCCCTAACTCTTCTCTTGGGGTTCCCATTCTCAGTCCAATGGCTGGCTGCAGGTATCCACATCTGTATTAGTCAGGCTCTGGCAATCCCTCTGGGAGACCCCTATACCAGGCTTCTGTTAACAAGTGCTGCCTGGCATCTGCAATAGTGTCTGTGTTTGGTGTCTGTATATGGGATGGATCCCCCAGTAGGGCAATATCTGGATAGCCTTTCCTTCAGTCTCTGTTCTACTCTTAGTCCCTGTATTTTCTTTAAACAGGAATAATTCTGACTTAATTTTTAGAGATGGGTGGGTGGCCCCTTCCCTCAACTGGGGACTGTACCTATCCACTGAATATGATCTCTACAAGTTTTTTCTCCCCTGTGTTGATTATTTTGGCTAATATCCCTGTTGGGTCCTGGGAACCTCTTGCTTCCCTGATATATCTGACTTTTTAGTGGATACCCCCAGTTCCCCATCCCCCACTGCTATGTACCTCATTTCAATTTTCTGGCCTTATGTACATCTCCCCCCACCCCCTGTCTAGTCCCATGCCTGATCCTGCCTCCCCTTTTATGCTCCCCCTGCTCTCATCCTCCCAGACCCCTCCCTCTACCTCATAACCAATAGTTCTACAAGGACTATTGTAGGAACAACACTTACACAACAAAAACCTGATAATGTGAGAATTTTCTCATAGGCCCAGACCTTAAGTATAGAATTTAACATTATAACACATAGCAACAGACCAAACCTCAACATTGTGATTCCCTTAGTGGACTATAAACAAAGAACAGGTCTTATTTATGTATTCAATAGTATTAGTGTTCAAATAAAAGCAAAGGAGAAAAATGATCATTCAGAGTGTTGCAGTTCAACATTGTAAATCACAGTGATGCTTCCTTGCCATTCATTGAAACTCCATTGATTGAAACTAACGAGAGTATAAAAAACAAGGGCCTAATTCCTGAATATAAACCCTTATTATTTATATTATTTCCATATTTTCTTCTGTTAAATAGACCAGAGTGAACATGTGACAGGAGCCTGATTTAGCTGCCTCCTGAGAGGCTCAGCCAGTGTCTGACAAATATAGAGGCAGATGCTCACAGTCAACCATTAGACTAAGCACAGGGTCTCCGATGGAAGAGTTAGAGAAAGGATTGAAGGAGCTGAAGGGGTTTGCAACCCCACAGGAAGAACAATAATATCAACCAACTAGACCAGAGTTCCCAGGGACTAAACCACCAACCAAAGAGTACACACGGAGAGAGCCATGGCTCCAGCTGTATATGTAGCTGAGAATGGCCTTATTGGGCATCAATGGGAGGAAAGGCCCTTAGTCCTGTAAAGTCTTGATGCCCCAGTTTAGAGGTATGTGTGGGCAGGGATGCGGGAGTGGATGGGTGGGTGGGGGAGCACCCTCATAGAATCAGGGGGAGGGGATGGAATAGGGGATTTCAGAGGGGTAGATCAGGAAAGGAAATAACATTTGAAACGGAAATAAAAAAATTCAATTTAAAAAGTCACTTAAAATCATTAGCAACATAATATTTTCCTCGACAAATAGTCCCTTATTTGCATATGTAATAATACTTTAGCAAAAAGCCTTTTGAGACCTAAGAAGCAGATACTGTAAAGAATTTATGAGTATTCCCAGACGACCTTTATATGCCTTCACCCTTCTTTCACTACTTTAAGGAGGTTGTGTTTGAGCCCCATCAAATAACACTATAACCAAATAAGACATATTTTTTCCTTCTATCTTTCTGTCTCTACCCATAGAAAACACAAAAAGTAACAGTTATTATTATTATGAAATTGCCCTCTTTAATTTAATAGGAAAATGTGTCCAATTTTGCCCTTTCTTTTCTACTTCTGCTACTTCTCTAAAATGCTCATAGTGCTCATTTCCCAGGGAAGCACATGGCTGTGGAATAAATGGAACTTAGAAAGTTAACCTATCTTCAATGGGAAAAAAGAGGAGGAAATAGTTCATGACTTTTACTCACTAAGATGATTGCTGAGAAACCTTGCATTTCCATTGAGCAGAGGGGACTTCATCCCACTCCCAGCAGCAAGTCCCCTGGGGACTATTTTCCATTCAGTCTTACCCAATAGAAGACCTTTAATTGTTCAGAGAGCTCTGGTACTATTTGGCTGGATACTTGGACTCTTGAGAGCATGTTGTCACTGTGAGCTTTGAAGAGATGCCTGTCCTTAGGTATGACTCTATCCCCCTAAAGCCCTCTTGTCATTACAGTTAGGTGAGCCATTTCAGGATCTCCTTTCTTTACTGTTGTCATCTAAATTTTATGTTACATGGCAGACTGTTCATTGTGCTGGCTTATAATGGGGCTTTGTTACTTGGTGATATAACTCTTCCTATAAAAGCACCAAATATCTACTTGATAAGTCATGAATGAACCTAACTTCCCTGAAGCCGACATTTGCACAGGGTAGGACTGATACTGCATTATGAAACTCATCTACCAACTAACACCATTGCCAATCAGTTCAGGATAAAAAAAGACTGAACATAATGAAGTAACTTTCCACACTTCTTTCAAAATTTAGGAATGTATTTCTAATGCCAACTGAAATTTTAAAATTACCTGCTTTTTAAATAATACATGTTCAATATGCATAATATTTTTTTATTGATGCTACTGTTACTTCTACCTAGATGCCATGGTGACAAAAGTTTTAAAGACATGAAATCCTTCACTCTAAACTGGAGTCTACCTGGTCAATTAAAGATCTTTATCTAAAGTGCTTACAAAGCTTGAAAAGTCTAGTATTCATTTTTCCTGACAATAAAGAAACAGGTGATGAGAGAGCAAGTGTGTTCCACAAGGTCTATTGGAAAAAAGAGACAGAAATATCTTTGCAGATTTTTATTTCTTTCTTTTAAATTTTTATTGGTTATTTTATTTATTTACATTTTAAATGTTATTCCCTTCCCAGATCCCCCTCAGAAAATCCCCTATTCCACATCGCTATCCCCTGCTTCTATGAGGTTTTCCCCCCACCCACCTACCCACCTACTCCTGCCTCACCACCTAGCATTTTCCTACACAGGGGCATGAAGCTTTCACAGGACCAAGGACCTCCCCTCTCACTGATGCCAGACAAGGCCAACCTCTAATACATATGCAGCTGGATCCATGGATCCCTTCATGTGGATTCTTTGATTGGTGGCTTAGACCCCAGTACCTCTGTTGGGGGAGGTTCTTGTCAATGGATATTGGTTCTTTCTAAGTGGTTGTAATCCACACCAGCTCCTTCATTCCTTCACCTAGCTCCTCCTTTGGAATTCCTGTGCTCAGTTGGCTGCAAGCATCCGCATCTGTATGCTTAAGGCTCTGGCAGAGCCTCTCAGGAGACATCCATATCAGACTCCTGTCAGCAAACAATTTTTGGCATCAGCAATAGTGACTGGGTTTGGTGATTGCATATGGGATGGATCCCCAGGTGGGGGCAGTCTCTGGATGACCTTTCCTTCAGTTTCTGCTCTACTCTTTGTCCCTGTATTTCTTTTAGACAGGAGCAATTCTGGGTTAAAATTGTGAGAAGGGTTGATGGCCCCATCCCTTAACCAAAGGCAGTGCCTAACCTCTGGATCTGGTCTTAACAGGTTCTCCCTTCCCTTTGGGGGTATTTTAGCTAATGCGATGACTGTTGGGTCATGAGAGCCTCTTGCTTCCCTAGCATGTGTGACTTTCTGTTGGCTATGCCCAGTCGCTCCCTCTCATTGCTACACATCTTCGTTCAACCTCCTGTCCCTCTATACATCCCCCCTTCTTCTCCCACACCTGATCCTCCCACCCCTTTTCACTTTGATCTTTCTTCTTCTTGAGATTCATATAGTCTGTATGATGTATCCTAGGTACTATGGGCTTTTTTCCTAATATCCACTTATCAGTGAGTATATTCTATGTGTGTTCTTTTGTGACTGGGTTACCTCACTCAGGTTGATATTTTTTAGTTCTATTTACCTTTGAATTTTATGATGTCATTGTTTTTAAAGGCTGAGTAGTACTCCATTGTGTAAATGTACCACATTATTGTTATCAATTCCTCTGTTGGGGGACATCTGGGTTGTTGCCAGCTTCTGGCTCTTATAAATAAGACTGCCATGAACATAATGGAGCATATGTCCTTGTTGTATATTGGAGTACCTTTTGGTTATATGTGCATAAGTGGTATAGCTAGTAGATCAATGGAATAGAATTGAAAATGCAGAAATGAAACCACACACATATGGTCACTTGATCTTTGATAAAGAATCTAAAACTATCCAGTGGAAAAAAGACAGCATATTTAATAAATGTTGCTGGACTATGTGGTGGTTGGCATGTAGAAGAATGCAAATTGACCCATTCTTACCTCCTTGTTCAAAACTCAAGTCCAAGTGGATCCAAGGCCTCCACACACACACAGATACACTGAATCTAATAGAAGAAGAATTAGGAAAGAGCTTCAAACACATCTGCACAGGGAAAAACTTCCTGAACAGAACACCAATGGCCCATTCTCAAAGATCAAATATTGACAAATGGGATCTCATAAAATTGAAAAGCCTTTATAAGGCAGAGGACACTCTAAATAGGATAAAATGGTAACCTACAGAATAGCAAAAGATCTTTACCAACTCTACATTTTATAGAGGGCTAGCATCTAACATATAAAAAGAACTCAAGAGGTTAGACTCCAGAGAATCAAATAACCCTATTAAAAAACGGAGTACAGATGAAACAATGTATTCTCAACTGAGGAATCTTGAATGGTTGAGAAGCGCATGATGAAATGTTCAACATCCTTAGTCACCAGGGAAATACAAAACAAAACAATCCTGAGATTCTATCTCACACCAGTCAGAATGGCTAAGATCAAAATTTTAGAAAACAGCAGATGCCTGTGAGGATGTGGAGAAAGAGAAACACTCCTCCATTGCTGGTGCGATTGCAAACTGGTCAAACCACTGTAGAAATCAGTCTGGCAGTTCCTCAGAAAATTGGACATAGAAGAATTTTATTTCAATGACTCAATCAGTGTCAAATTTGAATAGATTTACTGGATAGGGAGATTATTAAACATTGTTTGATATTATCTGAATAGTCAGTCATCCTTTTATCTGACTTATAATTAGAAAACATCTGTAAGTTGTTTTAATAGTAATCATTTGCAATAATTCCTAACAAGTATTAAGCTATTTGCATGTGTTAATACCCTTTAAAGGCTTTACTTAAAAATGTTACCTCATATAATCCATATGAAGTAGGAAGAATATATTTTTGTGTTTATTTTCCCAAGATCTATGTGACTGACAGGAAATGATATATGATCTCAGGCATAGTCCCCAGCTTTTTTTTTTTTTTAACACTTAGTCACTATGCTATGTTATTGTGGGTAAAATGGTTTGAAAATTAAAGTGCGAGTAAGATTGACTTCTGTAGTAGGAACATGGAAAATCGGGCTCAAATCATAAAAAGTAGTGAGTTTAAATCTGTACATAGATTTAGTTTTACAAAGCCAAAATTCACATATTCGAGGACAGAACCAGAGGATTAAGAAACAGATATACTAATAATACCTCATATAACCTGTTCATGCATAGTTGACATTGTATTAAATATTTTTCATTAATTTATATCATTATTAACAATACATTCCAATCCACTTTCTCAGCCCCCCCACCCCCCCATATAGCCCTTCACCGCAGACCCTCCTCTTCTGTCCCTATGAGAACTGGGGTGATCCCCTGGGTATGACCTTACCATGACACATCAAGTAACTGCAGGACTAAGTGTATCCTCTTTCACTGAGGCCTGACAAGGGGCCCACATGTGGAAGAGGCAAGCATCATCTTAGGGAAGCCCCCACTGCAGTTGTTGGGAACCCACATGAAGATCTGCTTATCTCCTACATTTGTATAGAGGGACTTAGTCCAGCCCACGCTCCTTCTTTAGTTGGTGGTTACAGTGTGTTGGGGACTTGTTATGGTGGGAGAATTGGGTTCTGATGATGCCAAGTAACCCTGGTTTCTGTTGCTTATGTTCTTACGCTTGCCTTCCACCATATGATTATCTCTAGTGCTATCTGCCCTAGCTATGTCTAACTGGAGCCTCTCCTTCCTATGATCCTGGATTTGTCAGAACCCCTCCAAGTCAAGCTGTCTGTGTGATCATGTGATTCTGGGATCCTGCGATCCTGAGATCCTGGATGAGTCTGAGCTCCTGGTAGTCAAGCTGCCTTTGGAACCTGGAGATCCTGGTGTGACCAAGCTCCTGGGATCCTGAGATCCTCTGATACTGGGTGTGTTGGAGCGCCTGAGAGTGGAGATGCCTCTGCGTGTTGTGGGGCTGGCTGTGGATTTTGTACCCAAGGTCTGCTCATGGACCCGGCCCTTGAAGATCCATTCACTTTCAATGCCTATTTTATTTCCCATTCTGAATATGATTCAAACATTCTCCCTTGAGCCCTCCTTGTTACTTGGGTTCTTTGGGTCTATATATTGGAGCATGATTATCCTGTACTTTATGGTTAATATCCACTTATAAGTGAGTACATACTAGTCATGCCCTTTTGGGTCTGGGTTACCTTACTCAGGATAATACCTTCTAGTTCCATCGATTTACTTGCAATTTTTATGATGCTCTTGCTTTTAATAACTGAGTAGTATTCCATTGTGTAAATGAACCACATTTTCTTTACCTATTCTTCAGCTGAGGAACATCTGGGTTGTTTCCAGTTTCTGGCTATTATGAATGAAACTGCTGTGAATATAGTGGATGAAATGTCCTTGTGTGACTATGAATCATCTTTTGGATATAGGCCAAGGGGTACTATAGCTGGGACTTGGGATAGAAGTATTCTGAATTTTATGAGAAAACATCAAATTTATTTCCAGAGTGGTTGAACAACTTTGTACTCCCACCAACAATAGAGGAGTGTCCCCTTTATTCCACATCCTAACCAGCATGTCCTGTCAATTGAGACTTTGATCTTAGCCATTTTGATGAGTATAAGGTACAATCTCAGAGTCATTTTGATTTGCATTTCCTTGATGTGTAAGGTAGCTGAACATTTCTTTAAATGTTTCTCAACCATTCAAAATCCTCTGTTGAGAATTTTCTGTTCAACTCTGTGCCTCATTGTTTATTTTTTATTTTATTATATTTTTATTAATTTACCTTAATTTTACTTACTTTTATTCAAGGAAAATACACATCAATATGTGAAAAAAATATGTATATCAAAGAGCACATTGAGTGTGTTGACATTTTCCATTTGCTTTAAAGAGATTGCCTGCAAAATGGACAGAATCTATATGGTCTTCAACCATGCCATACTGTATACCAGAAAACTTTTTCCTCATACATGGTTAAAAATGCACTTGGTTTGAATGCTTAATCAGTAATTTGTACACTTATGTGTCAATAGTATTGAGGCTAGAGAAATACTGTACTGTCTTTGGAAAATGGCAATGCTGAGAATTTATATGCTACTTTAAAACATCAAGGTATAAATTATTATTAATATGGGTCAAAAGGGAAAAATGTTTACTTTATTATTGGAAAGATGTTATTTTTAATTCTGTTTGTATACTTTTCTCAATAAATTTATAGTATAGGATTTAAATATAAACAAATAAATCTAACATAAAGTCATGTATGCATGTATTTATTTTTCAGCATACCTCTCACTGATCCGTGTGCCCCAGACCTATTATTATTATTATTATTATTATTATTATTAATTATTATTTAAATTGAGACACAGTCCCCCTATGTTCCTTAGGCTGGCCTTGAACTTACTTTCTGGCCCATGTAGGCCCAGAGATATGCTTCTCCTCAGCTATCTGTAAAGCTATGATTGCAGGCTGGCAAAATTACTTCTGGTATTTTTAAAAGGTTAGTATTTCATTTCTTTTAATAGCAAGTACTTGCTTTGAATCAACATATTCCAGCTTCCATGTAAAAAAGAGATGAAATAGAATTCCTTTGAAATTGTGAACTCTGTGGGAAGACATCAAGTGTCAAACAGTGGAATAAGATCTGAGCACTGACTCCAGCTGTGTCATTGTTGGAGACTAGTATTACAAAGTGATATGATGGGTTGATTTCAGAAAAGAAAAACTGAATATATATATATACATACATGTATATGTGTGTGTGTGTGCTTTCAGTGTATGAAAATTACCAGATATCATCAATAATGTGTATGGAATATTCACGGATAACATACTCCCTAGAAAATTAGAGAAATTAAGTCAAAAAGAAGAGAACACAGGCACTCCTGGTGGTGCTTTATATCATCTCTGTACCCTGAGAACCACAATTTCTTGACATTCAAGCCTGGCTACAGTACATCCTAGTAAAACTTTCACTAGGTATGTGGTTTGCTATACAGATTTACTCTCAAGGCATGACCATGGCTTCAAGGCAGCATTCCTGTATGGACCTGCTGTTGAGCCTTCCCTAACATGGCTGCAGCCACTCCTGGTCCTTGGATGCCTTTCTCTTGGGTTTCCTTTGAAGTTGTAGCATCATTCCTAGATAACACAGGCTAAGTGGTTGTGCTAGGAGAGGAGAATGGTAACCCTATTCTCTGTTAAGGTGCAGGTTCTCTTTTAATTTACACTTAAGAACCAGAAACCTGCCAGGCAGTGGTGGCGCATGCCTTTAATCCCAGCACTTGGGAGGCAGACACAGGTGGATTTCTGAGTTCTAGGGTAGCCTGGTCTACAGAGTGAGTTCCAGGACAGCCAGGGCTACACAGAGAAACCCTGTCTCAAAAACCACACACACACACACACACACACACACACACCAGAAACAATGTTTCAATTTTTTTCCTTAGTTGATTTCCAACTAGGGTGATTTCAGTTATTCCCATTGTAAATGTCATGGCCACCTTTTCTGGTGCTGTAACCATGCCAGAATATATACTATTTCAGATTTTGATGTTCAATTTAAATTATCTTTGGAAACATCATTTGTTTAAAAATGGTACTTATGCACACATAGTACAAAGTTCATCTAATCAACTGTAAAGAACACTTCATATCTTTTTATTATGATATATAGAGTGGTGATGAATTGTGGATACTGAGAAGAGCTCATACTCAAATATTTTCAGTTGATGAGTTTTTTTTTGACAGAACTACATATTATTAGTTTAAGTCAAGAAAGTTCTTTTACTTGTAAAGATATAACATTCAAGTAGAAAGAAAATTCTCAGCTCCAAATATTTAATTTAAAAAATAAGCTCCACAGAATTCTTGAAACATTTATATATTTGGAAATCAAATAATATTTAAAGAATTTTTTGTTGGGCTAGCTGGATTAAGAGAATTATTTAATGAGTCTATGGTTTAATATGCAAGGGTGTAGCTTCCTTTTAAAAGAGAATGTTGCTTCTGAAAAAAAAGAGAGTGATCAACATCTTATTATATCATTTCAAATCATTAAAGTTAACTTGCCCAAGTATTGGCTCATTGCTATTATTTCAGTGTTAAGAAGTGAGGGCATTTGGTAAGAATATGTAGCCTGTTATTTATTGCACAGAAGGTATCATATTCTCTACCCCTCTTCTCCATCTCTGTGCTCTCCTATCTCTCTGTCTTTCTTTACCCCACATACATTTGGATTTTTCATACTTTGTATAGTTGTAACAGTTAAGAACAAATCACATGTCCATAATTGATAGAATATCTACTCCACATCTGACAGAAGGCTGATGTCAAAATATATAAAGAACTCAGGAAACTATACATCCATCCACCATATAACCCAATTAAAAATGAGGTATAGATTTAAAAGGAGAATTCTTACAGAGTAATATCTAATAGCATAGAAGCATTTAAAGAAATGATCAACACTCTTCGTCATCAGGGAAATGTAAACCAAAATGACTCTGAGATTGCTTCTTTCACCTTTCAGAATGGCTAAGACAGACACTTAAGCCACAGCTCATGCTGGTAAGCCTGTGGAACAATGTGAGCACTCCTCCATTGCTCATTGGAATGTAAACTTGTAAAACCACTTTGGAAATTAATTTGACATTTCTCAGAGTATTGGGAATATATCTACCCCAAGACCTAGTTATACCACTCCAGGGCATACACTGAAAAGATGATACTTGCTCAACTATGCTCATTGTAGAATTATTAATAATAGTCTCAAATTTGAAACAGCATAGGTGTCCCTCTACTGAAGAATGGATAAAAATGTGGTACCTGTACACAATGGAGTATTACTCAGCCAATAAAAACAATGACATCATAAAAGTTGTAGGCAAACGGATCAAATGAAAAAAGATCACCCGAGTGAGAAAATACTCTCACTGAGTGAGAAAACAGTCTCAGAAAGACAAACATGGTATGTACTCACTTATATGTGGGTATTAGTCACAATGTATAGTATAGCCATGCTATAATCCACAGACCCAAGATGCTAAGTAACAAGAAAGGTTCTAGGGGGAATCCTTGAATCTCACTGGGAAGAGAGATTAGACATCATGGGTGGAGGGAATGAGGAGTCTGGATAGGGCAGGAGAATTCACAATTTGTCCTGCCTATGTTTTTTGTTGTTGTTTTGTTTGTTTTGGTTTTTGTTTTTTCAAGACATGGTTTCTCTGTATAGCCCTAGCTGTCCTAGAACTCACTTTGTATACCAGGCTGGCCTCGAACTCAGAAATCCGCCTGCCTCTGTCTCTCGAGTGCTGGGATTAAAGGCGGACGCCACCACACCAGGCTTTTGTCCTGCCTATCTTTGCAGGGGTAATAGATGGAGCATAATTTGAGAAACTTTCCAAACAATGACTGGCCCAGCTTGAAACCCATGCCATGAGAGGGAGTCCAACCCTGACACTATTAATGACATTCTGCTATACTTGCTAACGAGAGCCTTGCATAACTGTCATCGGAGAGGATTGACCCAGCAACTGCTGAAACATGATGCAGAGACCCACAGCTGTACATTGGCAGAGCTTAGGGAATCCTTTGGAAGAGAGGAACAAAGAACTGAAAGAACGCAGCAGAGTCAAGGACACCACAAGAAAACCAAGAGAATCAACTAATCATGCCCTTAGAGGCTCATCGATTCTAAACTACAAACAAGAGAGGATGCATTAGTTCTAAACTAATGACTTTATGTCACTTCTGTGCATCTTAGTCTTCATGTGGGTCTTCTAAAGCAGGGAAAGGGGCTAACTCTGAATGTAGTGCCTGTTTTGGTTCCATTTCTCCTAACAGCCCTGCCTCAACTAGACTCAATAGGAGAAGATACACCTAGTCTTTCAGCAACTTGACATTCCAAGGCTGGTTGAAATCCATGTGAGTTGTCTTCCCCTTTTTCTGAGAAGAAGGATAGGAGAAGTGGATGGGATAGGGGAGAGGGAAAAGGAGAGACTAAGAAGAGGGTGGAAACTGGGACAATAATGTAAGGTAAAAATGTAATTATCAATAATGAAAAACAGCTACTAAAATCCAAGGAATAGCGGTTCTCTTGAGAGTAATGCTGACATTGGCTTCATAAATGTGTGATGAGGATTCAGTGTAATATGGTAGTATAACACATATATAGCCATACACACATTCATTTTACTATCAATTTAGATATAATGAATGAAAAAGAATTCATTGATATTTTAAAATATGTTTATGCATAAATAAAAATTCTGCCATTTTGATATATTATAATAACATTATATATATGGCTATGTCAGGAATAAGAATAGTCATCTTTCTTTAAGCATAAAAAAATCTGGGTGAAATCAGCAAATCAGAAAGTGAAAGAAAATTGAAAAATTTTTGGAAGCTCAACCCTATTAATCCAAAACCAAACACTAATGACTTTACAAATATTCCTATTAAACCTTCAATCATTACTGCTGTTTGAACTTCATTGTACTGTCAAATCCAGGGCTTCTTATATTAGTCACTGTTAATACTTTCATCCAGATGATTGAAGTGTGGCTGCACAAGTCTTGCTAATGCTTGCTGGTGAGTGGAAACTATAACTTGTTCAGAACTTCAACTCTGATCATAAAGTAAGATTAAAAACCCTCAAGGTATAAGTATTAGAAAACGTCAACTCTGAGCTGGAGAGAAGCCTTGGTGGTAATTCTGATTTCCTACTCTTGGAAATGGCCTGGATTCAGTTCCCAGCATCCTCATGGTGTGACTCCAGATTTGGGGTATGTATTATTGTCTTCTGGCCTCCATGAGCAGCACTCATGCACATGGAACACATACATACATGCAGGCTGTCACTCATATTCATAAAAGGAAAATATAAATCTGTGGCTGGAGAGACTGTTTCATGATGGCAAGAATGGACTATTTTTCCAGAAGACTCAACTTTACTTTTTAGAACCCAGGGACAATGACTCTGGCTCCAAGGACTTCATGGGACTACACACACAAACACACATATACACACACACACACACACACACACAAACACACACACAAACACACACACAAACACACACACACACACACACACACACACACACACACACACACACACACCTCAAACACACTAAGACCTAAAATGGAAATACCTATTTTGAGTGATGTGCTCGACTAAGTTAAAAGTTTCAAAGACTAGTGAAAGTAGTATAACTGCTATTCCTGTAGAAAGAATAATAAGCATATAAAGGTACCTAAAATGTTTATGCATGTATATAAAACTATTTAACTTAAGGAAGAGTTACATAATGGAGTTTCATTTGTAACACTGAAGAATTTGGAAACAAACTGAAATATTATAGTTTTTAAAGATATAACACTTTTTTCACATGATAGTTCAGAAAATAATTTCTATTTCATTAAAACAGAGAATCTATTGTTCCTACCTCTCATATATACCTGAGGTGAATTTATAATTCTGGTGTCTAACACAGTACTTTAAACTAAGTATAGTTTGTAGAGTGGTGAGAATGAGGGAATTGGCCAAGGACCAGAAAGGGGGGATTGTCCAATGGCCATGCAAGCTGCCTCCACAGAGGGTAATCTACCAAAGGGGAGAGATATGATGAGTGTTAGCTAGGATACCAAGCTGTATAGCTTCTCATGTTAGATAGAAAGGGGGAAAGTTGGGGGCTGGTAGGTTTATATTCTTGGGAGCTTTGATTTTAACACATTCAGTGTTATACATATGGAGCCACAGCCTACACAGAGAAACTCATGGAAAACACTTAAATTCCTAGCCAGCAATGCATGATGGGCAGAACTAGTCTCAACATGTTCTTACTACACTAAGATGTAACAATGAGAGTAAATGGCTGTGCTTCTGTTAAATAATATAGTTTAATTGAAGAATATGAGAGAGTAGGTAAACATTCTATTTTTCCTTAGGGGGAAAATGATATAATAGTATGCAACAATGCATAGATTCTAGAGTGTGTGTTTGTACATATCTGTGCACATTCAGTATATGAGTGTTCCCATGTGTAGTATATACAACATAAAATGTGTGTGGTTTATGTAATTATAAATAGATTTCCAGGACATGCCATTAATAACAAAACAAGTTTCCCAGTGATAATTTTCATACAGTTTCTGTGTCTTTTCCCCAGCCAAGGTAGAAAAGTACATATTAATTTCAATGTACAAATACATGCTACAGAGAATGTGAGTGTAAGTGGACACAAGATTTGCAGGTGATTTGATCAAGATGAAGTCCTAGAGATAAGAGGAAAAGTGGACTCAAGCTCCAATATCCAACCCAGATGTTATATCCAATCGATAGCCGCTTGCAAATGAAAATTTAGTTTTCTCCAAGGGAGGTTTACTAGGGAAAAAAATTGTTCTAAAGGATACATTGAATACCAAGGAGTAACTAATAACAAATGAACTCAAAGGAATCTTTGGATATTATTTGTCAGAATTTATCAATCTGTCTGTCTGTCTGTCTATTTATTTTTAACCACTAGGAGGCTCTTTGCATATATATTTGGCTTCCATTTCTGTTTTTGATGGTGGTGGTGGTATGTGTGTTTATGTGTGTTTTTGTGTGTGCATGCACATGTGTGCGTGTGTGCATGTGTTTATAGGATTCCTGTGAGGGGTGAACATATATGTCTCTAGATTCGTATGTGTTTCTTGTTATTCTTGTTATTTACTGACCTTTTAAATTGAAAATCTTCATTCTCGGTCCTGGAAAGTTGACTCTACTGTTAAAAACACTTGGTGCTCTTGTAGAAGACCAAAGCTCAGTTCCCAGCACCCACATCAAGGACTCCCAACCCCCGTGACCCTCAGTCCAGGAGATGCCCTATTCTGGCTTATACAGTGCACTCGTGTGTGTGTGTGTGTGTGTGTGTGTGTGTAAGCACACATACTCACAAATAAATAAATAAAATAAAATAGAAAAAGCAGAGAGTACTTTAAAAAACAAAAAAGAAAATCTTCATTCTCATCTATACATATTATGCTTTTGTTTGGTCTTCTTATTGTGTCCTGGATTTCCTGGATGTTTTGAGTTAAGATCTTTCTGCATTTTGTATTATTTGATTGTTGTATCAATGTTTTCTATAGTATCTTTTGCACCTGAGATTCTTTCTTCCATCTCCTGTATTCTGTTGGTGATGCTTGCATCTATGGCTCCCGATTTCTTTTCTAGGTTTTCTTTCTCCACAGTTATCTCACTTTGGGATTTCTTTGTTGTTTCTACTTCCGTTTTTAAATCCTGGATGGTTTTCTTCAATTTCTTCACTGGTTTGTTTATGTTTGTTTATGTTTTCCTTAATTCTTTAAGGGAGTTATAATGTCCTTCTTAAAATACTCTACCAGGATCATGAGATATGATTTTAAATACGAATCTTGCTTTTCTGGTGTGTTGGGGTATCCAGGACTCGCTGTGGTGGGATTACTGGGTTCTGATGGTGCCAAGTAGTCTTGGTTTCTGTTGGTAAGATTCTTGTGTTTGCCTTTTGCCATCTGGTAGTCTCTTCTGTTAGATGTTCGTGCTGTCTCTGGCTAGAGCTTGTTCCTCCTGTGAGTCTATAAGCCTATGTCAGCACTCCTGGAAAGACCATTGCACAGAGTGTTGTTGAACAGCCCCACCTCCTTGGTGCAGATGTAGGTCTGAAGGACCCTTCCCAGCTTCACATTCTCTTTGATTTTCCCCAACAATGTCAACAAAAAAACAAGATAAAATAGGTATATTCATTAAAGTAAAAGATAAAAGCTTGAGTAATTTGCTCAAATATTTGTAATTTGTTCAGGAGATATGAAAAAGGCCAGAGTTTGGATCCAATCATCTCTTAACAATAAACTCATCACTTCCTGTAACGAATGCTCTAGCCCTTTATCTGTACCTGCACCTACAAATTCCTCCACTCTCTAAGTGTTAGCTCAGTTTTCATTAGTATGATAAAAAAACAAACAAACAAAAACAAAACAAAACAAAACAAAAACATGACTGAAAGCGATTTAAGGAGGGAAGGGTTTGTTTTACCTTACAACTCTCAGGCCATTCTCCATGCCCGATGGAAATTATAGAGGCAGAAACTGAAACAGAAGCTGCTGGAGACCAGCTCTGTAGTTCTGGCTCTCTGGAAGGTAGCTGAGGGGAAAGAGCCTTGGCTGGAGCAAAACTTGGTAATGTTTGCTTAACATTTCCCTGTCTTTACTCTAAGTTATTGGGAGGCCAGAAGCTGCTTTCCCTTTCTTAATTTCTAAGTTATTTTGAAGCAAGAATCTGTAGGTCTTTGGGCAAATTAACATCTGCTGCTTAACAGTGGATGATTAAGCGAAGGGGCCCTATGGTCTTTTTTCCACATGTCCTCCACAGGCTCTAAGGCTCAGAAATTAACTCCTTGTCTGTTAGAGAAGGTCAGATAGAAGAAAGAAAGAAAGAAAGAAAGAAAGAAAGAAAGAAAGAAAGAAAGAAAGAAGAAAAAAAGGAGAAAGAAAACACTTTAAAAACAGAATTCTAATCTTTATTTTTTAAGAGAAACTAAAGGGGTGGGGGAGATTCAGACTATTTGCTTTGACTATCTGCCCTCTCATCTTCTAAGCTTCTCTGCTCTTTTTTTTGCCTTTTTTTATTAATTAATTTATGTTTTACACCCCATATTTTATTCCTCCCGCCCCCTGATCCACCCTCCCACTGTTCCACATCCCACACCTCCTCCCCACCCACCTGTCTCCACGTGGATATCCCCAGTCCCCACACCACCTGAACTCTAAACTCCAACTCCGTGGGGCCTCTAGTCTCTTAAGGGTTAGGTGCAACAACTCTGAATGAACATAGAACTGGCAGTCCACTACTGTATGTGTGTTGGGAGTCTCATATCATCTGATATATGCTGCCTAGTTGGTGGTCCAGTGTTTGAGAGATCTTGGGGTCCAGGGTAATTGAGACTGCTGGTCCTTCTACAAGATGACCCTACTCAGCTTTCCTCAATCTTTCCTAATTCAACAACAGGGGTCAGCAGCTTCTGTCCATTAGTTGGGTGCAAATATCTGCATCTGACTCTTTCAGCTGCTTGTTGGGTCTTCCAGAGTATGGTAATGCTAGGTCCCTTTGTGTGAGTGCCCCCATAGCCTCAGTAATAGTGTCAGGCCTTGGGACCTCCCCTTGAGCTGGATCCCACTTTGGGCCTGTCCCTGGACCTTCTTTTCCTCAGGCTCCTCTCCATTTCCATCCCTGTAATTCTTTCAGACAGGGCCAATTGTGGGTCACAGTTGTGTCTGTGGGATGGCAGCCCTATCCCTCATTGATGTCCTGCCTTCCTGCTGGAGGTGAAGTCTATAAGTTCCCTCTCACTACTTACTGTTGGGTATTTCATCAAACTCCCTTTGAGTTCTGAGAGTCTCCCAGGTCTCTGGTGTATTCTGGAGGGTCCCTCCAACTTCCTATCTCCCTATGTTGTCTGTTTCCATTCTTTCTGCTGGCCCTCAGGGCTTCACAAGTGGGGAGGGAGGAAAAGTGGGCCATGGGGTGAGAGGTTGGGGGTACCTGATCTACTCTGCTCCCTTAATTTCTATATTTCGCTCCTCCCACACTACTCTGCTGCTTTCCCTCTTCTTATTCTCAGTTCTTTTACACCTACTCAGTATAAATGATCACATGGTATCTATCTCAGACGTCCACCCCAAGTTTAAAAATTAATTCAAACTATAAGTTGAATAGGAATTTTACAACAGAGATGTTTACATGTATTTTTCTTAAGTTTAATTATCAGCTAAATATTCATTAACTGTTACTAGCTCCACAGGTTCATTGAGTGTCTAAAACTATGATTTTCATGTCTAAGTTTGCAATGAAGTCTTCATAAGTAAGCCCAGTCCATATTTTATCTTCTGTCCTTGCACCTTCAATAAATGGGTCAATCCCATTTATGACCTTTGGTTAATTGTTTTACAGCCCTAAGGAAAGTATTCTAAGTTGTAAATGTCTGCTTTCTATCTCAGAAGCAATTAACTGGTGACCCGTGAAGACTGTCAGAGTTCTAATTGCACTTTTCATATAAGAGAGCGCTTTAATAGCAGTCCTATTGTAAAGGGCTTAATAATTACTAGCACAATTGTAGGTTTTCTTACTGAATCACCATTAGGAATTAAGAAATCATGTTTGTCTGTATGGTATCATTAGAAGACATTACATCTTCATTGGTCTGCAGAAAATCTGCTCAATAAGGTAAGCTTTATTATAATAACCAGTGATTATTATTTAATTTAATAATGACAAGAAAGGCATATCAATAGCAGGAATGAAATCCTGAGATGTTTCCCTCAATCCTTGCCTCCAAGGGCTTGTTCATCATAGTTCCACAGTAAAACATCTCTACCTGATCATCTTCTGGCCTTTAGCCTTCCCTTGATGGCTCCTGGCATGAAGTTTTGGTAAAAGGCTATTACTGGTTTGTTCTTCATGACTTGCTCAGCTTGCTTTCTTATACAACTTAGGAGCACCTGCCTAAAAATGGCACCAATGGCTATGGACTGGACTCTCCCACACAGAACATGAATCAGGAAAACTCCCTAAAGACTTGCCTCTATGTCAATCTTCTGGAGGGATTATGTCTTGCCTTATTCACCTGGGCTTGTTTCTAGTAGACAAAACAAAACAGAATTATATTTGCCAATACCTGCTCTGCTAAATTGCTGCTGCATAAGTTCATATCATTGGAATGAACAAGAGTTAGACTAGTTTGTAGTTCACAGCTCTGGGAAGACATTGACAAGTCTTGTTTTTTAACTTTAAGTTACAAGACCCAGATGATTATGACAGATATCTGAAATTTCATCCTCATCCTAATAGTCAAGGATCTTTGAACATGCAGATTAAGATCATTTGTCCAAGTTCTAGACATCTGTTTTGTAGGTAGGTATAGTATTCATTTGGGCATATTAACTTGTATTTAAAAAAAAAAGATTTTAAAAACCAAAGAATATGCTCCCACACCAATGTAAACATTTGCAATATTCATTCACTCTTATGTAGTTAAACATAAAAAGATCCTAAACTCAGGCTGTTATTTTCATTATTTCATTGATTAACACAATTCTTTTTTGGGGAGCAATACTTAATAGAAATTTCTGGAAGCTAAGGAGAATTAGTGAATGAAAGGCTTTAGAGCAGAGGTGTACCAGAATCATGAGGAGAATAGATCATCTACTATGATGCAAAATGATTATAATGAAGACATTTCTAAATATCATTAACTTTGTGATTTCCTCTAAACCTAAGTCATTGTTATCATAAATTTCTAGAAAGTCAAAAACTAAAACACCAAAAGCTAAGATCATGGACTTTCTTACTCTTAAAAATAATAGTATTATCAATTTTATAATTAAAAGATATTCTCTGAGATTTGATTAGAAAGACTACAGTAAATTATTTCAAGATTAAGTTACCAAATACATTTATTTCAGCTTTACAAATAATGCTGAAACAAGTTTATAAAATTGTTTCTATTTACTATTGAATATATACATTCACAACTACACATCTATACATTTGTATGTGTTAGACACATGATGGTGTAGATATACCTCCTGATGTCCTTTTGTTAGGAACATATCACATAGTAAAACCAATACACAGCAATCCTGACAATAACTAACACCATGCATACTAAAAACTTTGCACCAGGTACTCTCTTGTGAGATCTAAGACACTCTGGTATAAGACATAGTCTATATTATGAACTAGCAACAGGACATATATAAGTTTGGTATGGCCATCTCTAAGAAACTAAGAATCCTAAGGATGAAGTCCTGAAAACAGCACAGTACTCCCTTCTTTTTGCTTAATTATTGGTTTTGTCTGTGTGTACATTTAAATGTATACTATATCATTTCATATAAGATATAGAGTAAAGATAATATGCCTGGCCATCAATAGACAAGTAAGTTATACATATGTATCAGCAATATAGTTGCAATCTACAAAATGGAAATTTCTCTGAAATCATTATAACTATATGAAATAAATGACTGCAATGAGCAGAATTATTAAATTAATTCTAAATAAATTGTAGATTTTAAATAATGATCATAATAGAATTAACAGTGACATATTTTATAGTACAGATTATAAAATTTGAGAATAAAATTATTAACATTAGAACCTTTTATTCCATGCTATGTTTCACATATTGCAAAGAAAGTTATTACTTTCCTTCCCAGGTCCAGTTTCTTCATTAAGGTAAACTGAAGTCATACTTAATGCATTATGTGAGAAGAATACATATTATATAAAGGAAGGTTTTACACTTTTGAAATTTTGCACAATGAGGAATATACTTTATGGTATGTCTATCACACACATATATTTTTACAATTTATGAAAATATACATATACACCTATATATGCATATATAAATATGAACACACATGATTGAGTACACACGTTAACCCAGATATGCACACATTTCACATTCAATGCATACACACACACACACATATAAACATACATGGATATACATACATGTATACATATTCATATTCATCATGGACACACAATCCATTGACAGAAAAAAATCTTAGGTAAACTATATATCCTTACATGTAATGTACTATACTAATCTCTGTGCTATTTTATTTCAGGAAGAACACATTTCCCCACCTCATCAAATCAATTTATAGATCTACTATTGAGTTGAAAATGGTACTTTGGAAATATTATAGCACAGAGTTAGAGAGAGATGACCTTATGGTTTGCAATGCTTATGGAAGAAGAATAAAAGCAACTTCAATATCTACAGGAGATTGTACATTCGTTCCACATATGTTCTGTGGAATTGATTAAGAACCTCAACACATAAAATGAAAAGGAAAAGTAATATTTATCAGCTATTGTTGCTACTGGAAACTGATGACAAAGTGCAGAGAAAACATCATTTCCTTCTTTTCAGAGATTTAAACAGATTACCAGAAATTACCTTTCATGTTTCATTATAAGTAATGTTAGTGTTTTTCTCTATTTTATGAAATTAGTTTGGTGGTGTTATTGTTTAGCTATATAAACACTTGATGTATTTTGTGATATTATTTTACTTCTGACCTTCCATATGCAGTAGAAATAAATCTTTCCATGTGCCTTTTCCATGCAGCACAAGATGAAGTAATATTTGCCTTCCAAAAATAATTACCTCATGTGCTTGAAGTAAGTAATTCTATCCCGTTGACTTATGTGCTTTTATAAACTTTTCTGACTTCCAATTAAATACCAAACCAGGGAAGAGTCCTAAAACATTCAATATTAATACAGATAGGAAGGAAGATTTCCCTGACTGTGCTCTCTGCACTGCTTCTAACTTGGAGAGAACTCACTCAGTGATGGCTCTGACCTGGAACTTCTTAGCCTTACAAGACTTGAATGAGTGATAATTTCTTTGGGTTTTTGTAAAGACAGTTACCATTTATGTACATATTAAATATAAAATCCCAGAGCTTTACACTGAGACAACCTAAATATTTCAAAGGAAAGAACCCTGTCTTTTACCAGTTGTGAAAAAAGAAATGACACTAACATCAACAGTTGAAATTTCTTTCTATATTCAAAATGGGCAGAAGGTTAATACTTAGCTATAATTTTCTTATGTGTATCTCTCAGTATATACTCTTCCAGATAAGAACTATGTGCTGGTTGAAACAAAGGGCCGCAACAATGGAACTAGCTTTGCCCTTAGCAAATAGCCAAGAGTGCCCAATTCTAGCTGTTTCCTTTTGAAACTATCACATCATATTGTTTTCTGGAAAATGTATTCATGTCTATTGTGGAATTAGAGTAGCTAACCTGCCAGTAGTTGGACATACCTGCCTGCTACCATCTAAGCAGAAAACAAAACAAAACAAAACAAAACCAACAACAACAACAACAAAACCAGAACCTAGCAACTGAGATTCAATCACACACTGCAGGAGCTTGGCCTAGCTCACGGGGGTATGTGAATCTTTTAGTGCTAAAGAAATGTAGGAAATTGATCACTGCGAGTCATGAATCCCACTTCAAACCTTTCCCTTGGCTGCCCCAATACTCCTGTCATATGCTCCTTGTTCTGTTCACGTAAAGTTGACATTAGTTCTAAGCATTAACATCGAATTGTGTTTGGAAGTGACTTAGATTTTACAAAACATATTTGGATATAATGTTGAAAAATGGGAGAAATAAACCAAACGTGAAGACATAAATCGGTATGCCATTTAACATTATTGCTTTTCTCTTGGAAAATTCAGTGTTCACTTTTAGGTATTCAAGCATTGAACACTTAATTTTCGGTCAGAAAAATCACTGAAACTTTTGGGTGTAAGGGGAGTGTTAGGTAAGGACAGAAATTTTCCAGGTGTTGTTAATAATGACACTGGGGTGCTGCTCTTGATCCCTTTTCTCCTGTCACTTGGCAGAGACACTAATGAATACATACATATAATATATGAAAATCAGGAGTTGGGTTCAAATTTATCCATGGAGGACACAGGAAACAATCTTGGCCTATTGTCTCTAAGTGAAATAATTTAAGTGGCACTCTTCTAGAAAAGATGCAAAAATACTTGCTGCAGAAGCTCACATGGTCACTGCATCCCCTAGATTCAGAAAATAAAAAAAAAGAGGCATCATATGACCCTCCTTGTCCTTCCTATTATTTTTTAATCTATAATGAACTATATATAAAGTTTATAATTTAATGAGTTCACCAAAATATGCTTTATCATTAAATATAATATGATTTAATGTCGATACCCAAACTGTCTTGAAGGATCTAAGCTTTCATGATGAAAAACAGTCGAGTAACATGATGTTTAAGGAAATGAAGTTTATTACAGAAAAATGACTTAGAAAAAAGACCCTGACGCTAATGGAAATTCTGTCAAAGTACATATTAAAATTTCAGTGTTTATTGCGACTAAAAACATTCCAATAAAAAAGACTAGAAGAGCTGGAGAGATGCTCAGCAGTTCAGATAACTTTTCTGTCTTCCAGAACTAGTTGGGTTTCCAGAACCAGTCAGGGAGCTCACAACTCTAACTCCAGTCCCAAGAGATCTGAAAACTTCTGAATTTATTAGATATACACACACACACATACGGAGACATAGTTAAAAGAAAAAAAATATATCCATAAAATCTGTTAATCCTGTTTGCATGCATTTTCTTAAATTTCTTTAAAAGTATTTTTAAATTTTGTAACTATGACTGTCAACAAAGATGCAATGGAATCAAAGAAAGGCCATATTTACTATGTGCTCCTGAATTGCTCTATTTTTATATACTTCATTCATGTTCATTTATATGGCTACATTAAATTATATAATTGCTATTATATTCTCAAATAAGAACTTATTATTACAGAACTGGTTAATTTGTTTGTAGGAAACTCTTGCTTTCTGTAGTGTGCCCTGTGCAACTCCACTAATAACCACTTCTTACGCAAAAAGAGTAACCAAGATTGAAGCATGGACGAGGTAGTTCCTTACAGCTGTCCTATCTCTACTCTCAGATGAGAAAAACAATGACCCAGAAGATTCACTAATGAATCTAGCAGAATTGAGTCCATTTAATTACATATTTCTTATTCATTTTGCAAAACAAGAACCATTTGAGCCTGCAGAAGAATTCTCTCTGGGGGTGTGAAGTTCCTCTTACATGATGTTACTTCCTTTGTATCCTGTTTTTAGTGTGTGTGTGTGTGTGTGTGTGTGTGTGTGTGTGTGTGTAGTTTAAACTTTAGAGAAGAATGCTCACCTATTACTAAACAACTTCTCTTACATATTCAAATATTCCAGGTATCTATTGTATCTCCTAGCTTCAGCCTCATGATATCAGTGATAAATGTGCCTTTTATTTTATGTATGAGAGTCAATCCCTTTCCTACTGAAACTGTGAACAGAGTTAGAGCATCTATTAGAACACCTACTATAAAGCCAGGCAGTGGTGGGGCACGTCTTTAATCCTAGCACTTGAGAGGTAGAGGCAGGTAGATTTCTGAGGTTGAGGCCAGCCTGGTCTACAGAGTGAGTTCCAGGACAGCCAGGCTATACAGAGAAACTCTGTCTCAAAAAAACAAAAACAAACAAACAAAGAACACATACTGTATATGACAGATACCACCTGTAGTACTTGGTATGTGCCACTAACTGTGTACTCAAAACAAGACATTGTATGGCTTATTAATGTCTCTCTTATGAATACTTGGAATTCAATGTTCATCATAAACTCTTTATGGAATTTGGAAGATTATAGAAGCTGAGGGGAATTCAAGCATATTTTTAAAGTTCAAATTTTGATTCTTATTCCATTGAACCCTAATATTGTTATATTTCACATGTCTCTTCTACATAAAAGTGTATCTTCTCTGCCTCTACTCTGAGTTCAATACCTTGTTGCTTCAGAATAACTTGAACTTTATCTTTATCCCATGACTTCTCAGTAAGTGGTAAGTTTGTCTCTTATTTGTAAACTATAAACTAATCACTTAGACCTATTTCTTAGCTAAAGACTGAGCTATTAGTTGTAGTCTATAGGATCCAACCACACAAAATGAAAAATTATATGAACATATACATATATATATATAATCAACTTCATATATGCACCTGAACACATGCATAGATTTTTATTGGGCATATGTTGAGTGACTCCTTAAAGCAGAGAGGTAGCAGGGCCTTGAGGATACCAGGAAATTGGACCATGCTAATGGAGGGCCTCAGACTTTGTCTACAGGTGCTACAGTTATCTTAGTTCCCATTATTGTTCTTGTCTAAAATGGAGAAGAGCCTAAAGAAAAGGAGTTCCAGTGACAGGCCCAAATTGGGATCCAGCTTAAGGGGAGGCCCCTAAGGCCTGACTCTCTTACTGATGCTATGGTGTGCTTACAAATGGGCCTATCATGACTGCCATCTGAAAGGCCTGATTGGCAGTTGAAAGATATTTACACCCAAGCAATGGAAAGAAGTTGGTAACCCCTGTGGTTGAATTAGGGGAAAGCTAGAAGATGCTGAGAGGGAGGGGGACCCTATAGATCAGCAGTCTCAACTAGCCTGGACTCCTGAAATCTCTCAGATACTAAGCCACAAACAAGGCAGCATATACCATCCGATATGAGGCCCCAACACATAAACAGCAGAGGACTTCCAGGTCTGAACTCAGTCAGAGAAGATGTACCTAATCCTCAAAAGATTTGAGGCCCCAGGGATTGGGGAGGTCTGGTGGAGTAGGGGAGGGGATATGTGAACATTCTTTTGCAGATGCGGGGGAGGAGGTATGGTATGTGGAACAGTCAGTGGATGGACTTGGAGGAGGATAAAGTCTGGACTGTAAGAAAACATTCAATAATAATAATAATAATAATAATAATAATAATAATAATAATAATAACAAACAACAATAAAAATGACAAATATAATGATGTCTTCATCCCAGCTTTCATTCTAATGCAAAATCACTTGCAAATATCATTGAAAAACATCAGTTGCTATAAGTTGTAATGAAGGACAGACAAATGCAGGCATAATAATTTTTCTTATGGCTTTTGTTACCACTGGCTTTAAGTAATGCATTTAATCTGTATTGCAACCTTACACTTCATCCTGAGCTTCACTGTAATGTTTTTTTTATGGGAAAATCCACATAGAATTTAAAACTATTAACTTATACATTGTGATGATTAAATTTATTGATGCAACCATAACTTAATAAATTTTAGACAATTTATAATAAGTGATTTAAAGTAGAAACATAAAGCCACTAAAAGGTTAGGGCAGAGAACAGAAGCTAATAATGATCAGACATTTTAAAAATATCTAATTCCCAGAAGACAGCTTTGAGGTTGGCTATATTTTTCTTATTTTGTGCATGAGCTGCCTGGGGATTATATGGTATTAATTTCTTACAGACAATAATATTTAGATCCTGGTTTTGCAAAGAACTAAATTGTTCTTTCCATTATTTGGAAAAATTACAAATCCATAAAATGCCTACTCAAGACTTTTTAAAAAAATAATTCAATATACCAATGAGCCTTTAAATGAAAAACAAAACTTCTGTGTACTACAGGTCAGAAACCCTGAAGCAGCCATGTGGCAACATCTTTTTTGTGGTTATCTCCATTTCTCAATATCTACATGGCAGTTCTAAGATTTAGTAGTTAATCCTACAGCAGGTAATTAAAAAATAGTCAATAATTCAGAAGATTGCTAAATAAAAGTGAAACACTTTAGCATTCAAACCCTTAAAGAAACAATATCTTAGAAGGAGGAATACGGTTCTCTATTCATCATAAATAGCTCCTCTAATGAACAAAGATAAGTACAGGAGGAACTGCCCAATGTACCCATGAGGTCCTGTTTTCAAGGATTATCCTAGATTCAAGAAGGCAACACTCATCCCCAGTGTGGTATGGAGTGAACACCAGCAAACCGACAGTGTAGGGCACTCCGAAGCATCTTAAACACTTAAATTATGCTTCAGGCACCCACTCTATACACACTGCTTCACGACAGAGCATCTTAGAGATGTACCTGCCTGAGAGTGTAGGGATATGTGCAGGGATGTTTCCTGTGACACAATTCAACGGAGAAAGAATTTCATAACAATTTTTATTCCTAAAACCTACTGTGCTATATTCTTTGGCTCTTACATTATTTTGCTACTTGCCTTATTTTGATTTAAAATGTTCCAAAACAATGTTGGACAGAAATGTATTTCCTTCTCATGGGATTACTGTTTTCAGTGGTGTTATCTCTACCATTCAGGTTTTCCATGTTCTCTCTTCCGGACAGAAGAAATAGCTGCATTTTCATTCAAAGCATGGTTATTTTCTGTAATTGTATTCTTACATATTTTCCCATTTCTTTATTCTTCTCTCTTACAATACATCTGAACTAAAGCATTCCTTCCTTCCACTCCTTCAAGTGCCACCTCTACTGCCCCAAGTGCCACCTCTACTGCCCCAAGTGCCACCTCTTCTGCCCTAAGTGCCACCTCTTCTGCCCCAAGTGCCACCTCTTCTGCCCCATATACCCTGGATCCACTCTATCTCCATTTCTCTTCAGAAAGTAGCAAAATTCCTACTGATATCAGCTGAACACGGCATGGACACATGCAACAGGACTAGGCACAAACCCTCCTGTCACATCTGGGCATGACAACTAAGTCAAGAGTAGGGAAAGGATCCCAAGAGCAGGCAAAGGCGTTAGAAATATCCCCACTCCAACTGTTAGGAGTCCCAAATAAAAACCCAAAGCTAGACAAAAAAAGCAAAGCATCTATGCAAAGGATCTAGGGCAGGCCCATACAGGATCAGTGTTTGCTGCTTCAGTCTCTGTGAGCCCCTGTGAGCCCTGCTTAGTTGATTCTGTGGACTGTATTATAGAGTCTTCAACACTTCTGGGCCCTACAATCCTCCTCCCCACTCTTCTACAGAATTTCCGGAGATCTGCCTAATGTTTGGCTGTGACTTTCTGTATCTGTATCTGTTCCCATCAGCTCCTGATAACTCACATATTTTAATGAGTATTCATTTAGACTCCTCTTGTCTTAAAACCCCCTATCTCAAATTTCTTAAAATTGACACAAGTCTTATGTGATCATTTGTATTGATAGAGGAATACCTTGACTTCAATAATGCAAAAGATTTCTTGTTTTAGCTGTCTTTTTGAGTTTATTTTTCCTGATCTTTCTCACATTTCTCTGCTACTCTCCTATTCTTCTGCCTCAAATTCCTCCCTCTGTCTCCCTGCAGGGAAGTCTGGTGCTCTGCCAACAGCTTTAACTGAATCACAGGCCTCTTATGAAGTACTGTTCTAACCCAAGTCACCTCAGCTGCCAGGTATTTCTCTACTCTGATTCTCCAACTCCCCCTGCTCTGAACAAGGGCAGAAGTGATGCCCAGACTAGTTAGAACAGAGTGAAGTTCCAACAGGAACTCTAGCATCCAGGCAGATTCTGAAGAAATCTATGTACATTTTGGACTAAACCCATATCCTTGAACTACTGTTGCAAATGCAAATATATCATATTTCAAACTTTCATTTTTTTTCTTCAACCAATGGCTACTGTGTACACTGCATTTGTCTGCTCCTCCAAGCCCCTCTGCATTTCAGTTTAAAAAGGAAGGGGATGGCCTTGGGGATTGTATGCACAATGAGAAGCAGGATAGATTCAGGATCAAATTGGTCGATATCATTAGCCTGAGACTGGTCTCATCTCTGATACCTATGTGACTAAATAGAAAGGAGAGGAAGAGTTTGAAGTAAAGGGAAAAAAATGTATATAAACAAAATTTTGTTTATCAAGTCAGGATAATAATTAGGCTCACTAAACCCACAGGGCTTTGGTCTGTCTGTCTGTCTTTCTTTCTTTCTTTCTTTCTTTCTTTCTTTCTTTCTTTCTTTCTTTCTTTCTTTCTTTCTTATTTTCTTTCTTTCTTTCTTATTTTCTTTCTTATTTTCTTTCTTTCTTCAAAGGACTTGACCTCTGGATAGTACACCTTATTCATCTTGTCCTGAAGAAGAAAAGTGAAATAAACACCTTCACTTGATTGTATGTCTTAGCAGCAGGTATGTTCTCTATCAAGTCTGCTTGTATTGCTAAAAAAAATATATCAGAGATCAAGTAATTGTAAATACTGTAAATAGTTCTGGAGGCCCAGGAGTCACAAGTCACCAATAGATTTAGTGACTACTGAGGGCGTTCTTTCTCGTGGGCAGCATGCTTCTGATGCATCTTCAGCGGATAAGAGGTCAGTGATGTGTCTTCCATAGTTCTGAAAGTGGAGGACAGAATAGAAAAAAGGCTGGTTGCCCTCAACCTTCCAATGGCACTAAGTCATCCTAAGAGATCCCCCCCCCCCAAAAAAAAAAGGCCTAGTCAATTTTGAAAGTAATTTATTCTATATTTTGATTGTTTGTTTTAAAGTAATTTATTATTTTGATTGGTTATTTTACTTATGTACATTTCAAATGTTATCCCCCTTGCTGGTTTCCCCTCCATAAACACCCTATCCCATCCATCCTCCCCCTGCTTCTATGAGGGTGCTTCCTCACCCACCTACTCCTGCCTCACCACCCTACATTTCCCCTACACTCAGGCATCAAGCTTTCACAGGACCAAGGGTTTTTCTTCCCATTAATATCTGACAAGACCATCCTCTGATACACATGCAGCTGGAGCCATGGGTCTCTCCATGTGTACTCTTTGATTGGTGATTTAGTCCCTGGGAGCTCTGGAGATACTGGTTGGTTAATAATGTTCTTCTAATGAGGTTGAAAACTGTTTAGCTCCTTCTGTTAACTCCTCCACTGGGGTCTCTCCATGCTTAGTCCCATCTCTGGCTACAAGCGTTGGTCAGGGCCTGGCAGAGCTTCTCAGGAGAGAGCTATATCAGGCTCCTGTCAGCAAGCACTTCTTGGCATCAGCAAGATGTGTCTGGGTTTGGTGTCTGCATATGGAATGGGTTTCTGGATGTCCTCTCCTACAGTCTATGCTCCACTCTTTGTCCCTGTATTTCCTTTAGACAGGAGCATTCTGGGTTAATATTTTTGAAATGGGTGGGTGGTCAACCAGGGCCTGTGCCTAGCCTCTGGATATGGTCTCACCAGTTCTCTCTCCCCTTTGTTGGGTATTTCAGCTAATGCCATGCCTGTTGGGTCCTGGGAGCCTCTTGTTTTTCTGGCATCTGGAACTTTCTGGTGGCTACTCCCAGTTTCCAATCTTCCACTGCTACACATCTGTTCAATTTCCTGACCTCTTTACATCTCCTGGATTTTCTCCCACACCTGATCCTGCCCACCTTTTTCTTTTTGACTTTTCCCTCCCTCTCAAGTCTCTCCAGCCCTCTCCCTCCTGTGATTATTTTGTTCCCCCTTGTAAGTAGGACTGAAGCATCCACACTTTAGTCTTCCTTCTTCTTGAGTTTCATATGGTCTGTGAGTTGTATTGTACATATTCCAAGCTTTATTACTAATATCCACTTGTCAGTGAGTTCACACCACGTGTGTTCTTTTGTGACTGGGTTATGTCACGCAGCATATTTTCTAGTTTCATGCATTTACCTGCAAATTTAATGAAGTCATTGTTCTTAATAGCACCACTCAGAATTGCTATAGACAAAAACTCAGGTGACAAGAGATGCTGGAAAGGGTGTGGAGAAAGAATAACATTCCTCCATTGCTGGTGGGATTGAAAGCTGGTACAACCACTCTGGAAATCAGTTTGGTGGTTCCTCAGAAAATTGGACATTACTACCTGAGAATCCAGCTATACTAATCCTGGGCATATACCTCCAAAGAATTCCAACATATAACAAGGATACATGCTCTACTATGTTCATAGCAGCCTTACTTATAATAGCCAGAATCTGGAAACAACCCTGATGCCCTGCAACAGAGGAATGGATACAGAAAATGTGGTACATTTGTACAATGGAAAACTACACAGTTGTTAAAAACAATGACTTCATGAAATTCTCAGGCAAATGGATGGAACTAGAAAATATCCTGAGTGAGGTAACCTAGTCAGAAAAGAACACACATGGTAGGTCTAGTCAATTTTGATATAAATGCTATGAAAATTAAATTTAAACAATTTTAGAAAAAATATTTTAACAAATATTGTGCTCTAATTTTTAAAAGTACATTTTGGTGTTATTGTATAGAGGATCCATAAATAAGTCCTCATGTATATTACCAGACTTTTTGACAAGATAACAGAAGCACTCAATAGAAAAATAAACATAGTTTCAACAAGTGTTGTTAGGAAAACTGCAAATATACTTACTTAAAAGTAATATTATACATTTGCCTTCATCAAATACAAAAGGTCACCCAGAGACTGAAATGCAAGTCGTAGATAGATAAAATGTTGCTGCTGGGATAGAAAACATTGCTTTATTCACTCAAACATTAATTCTACAAGGTCATAGAAAGGTGACATAAGTCCATTTTGACCTACAGAATTAAAGGCAGTAATGCTTACTTAACCAAATTCAAAGAAATGAAAGCAAAATTTGAACAGTAGTTAAAATCTTGTGCATGTCAGCATTACCCACAACAGGCAAAATGTAGACACAAGCCAGTGTACATAATCAGAAAACTGTTAGCAACTGTTGCATAAGAGTGTGCATATACAAGCTGGGCTTGGTGGCGCACGCCTTTAATCCCAGCACTTGGGAGGCAGAGGAAGGCGGATTTCTGAGTTCGAGTCCAGCCTGGTCTACAGAGTGAGTTCCAGGACAGCCAGGGCTATACAAGAGAAACCCTGTCTCGAAAAACCAAAAAAAAAAAAAAAAGAGTGTGCATATACTTAGTGGCACAGAAATGTTGTTCCTCAAGTGGTTTATATGGTGGATTTTGTAAATGATGTTTATTACATTGACCTAGACAATTAGAATAAAATAACATTACAAGGATACACAATTGGACATTTTCATGCATTTACAAATATTACACAGAATTTTCATGACTTCAGAAATATCAGGTACTTTCCCTGCTCCAGCTCTTTTTTGTTTGTTTGTTTGTTTGTTTGTTTTGTTTTGTTTAGTTTGTTTTTCAAGACAGGGTTTCTCTGTATCGCCCTGGCTGTCCTGGAACTCACTCTGTAGACCAGGCTGGCCTTGAACTCAGAAATTTGCCTGCCTCTGCCTCTGCCTCTGCCTCTGCCTCTGCCTCTGCCTCTGCCTCTGCCTCTGCCTCTGTCTCTGCTTCTCAAGTGCTGGGATTAAAGGTGTGCTCCACCACTGTCCCGCCCTACTCCATCTCTTAATCAAAGATGAATAGAAAGAAATAGAATAGTGAGTTGGCACACAAATGCCATTCATTATTTAACCCAGTAATTCCAGTCTGTATTCATAGTTTTAATAGCATTTCATTTTATTCAGATTAGACAGACCAGTATAAATATTCAATAACAGGATTGCTATACATAAAATCATTTTATATTATGCTCAGTTTTACCCTACCCTTTTCTTCTCCCACCCAGGTCCCTCCCTCCTTCTGCTTCCTGTGATAGTTTTGTTGACCCTTCTAAGTGGGATTGAAGCATCCTCACTTGGGCCTTTCTTCTTGTTAAACTTTTTACAGTTGTGCATTGTAGCTTGAGTATTCTGTACTTTTTCACTAATATCCACTTATCAGTGAGGACATACTATTTATGTCTTTTGTGGGTCTGGGTTACCTCATTCAGGATGTTTTCTAGTTCTACCCATTTGCCTGCAAAATTTATGATGTCTTTGTTTTTAATAGCTAAATAGTATTCCATTGTGTGAATGAACCACATGTTCTGGATCCATTCTTCAGTTGAGCAATATCTGGGTTGTTTCCAGCTTGTAGCTCTTGTGAGTAAGGTGAATACGAACGAACATAGAGAGCATGTTTCCCTGTGATATGGTAGAACATATTTTGATTATATGCCCAGGAGTAGAATAGTTGGATCTTCAGGTAGAACGATTTCCAATTTTCTGAGGAACTGCCAAATTGATAACCAGAATGGTTTTACCAGTTTGCAATCCCATAATATATAATATAGTTCACTATATATCATATATATAATTTTATATATTCCTTGACACATATTGACTCCCTCTCCTCTCCTCTCCTCTCCTCTCCTCTCCTCTCCTCTCCTCTCTGTATTCTGAAATTATTTTCAAGTGTGGATGCATGCAATCCACTTTTCAGTCTTTGTAACCTTTGGGAATAATTGAGATAAGGTATAAAGTTGTTTTTTTTTTTTTTTTCAAATTATGCTATTATAATGTATTACGCATGCTATATATAATTAGATATAAAAGTAAAGGGTGCGCCCCAAAGGATCTGTTTGGGGAATTAAGAATAGTCAGCATGGTGGATAGGCAAGAACCCATGAGCTAAGATTTTAGGGTGACTAGAAAATATATCGGAACAAGAAGACTGCACTTCAGGATAAAGAATGCTGCAGGCAAAGCAGATGGTGCAATAGGAGCATTTCTATCTATTGTACAGAAGTCTATAGACAAAGCTGTGAATGCAATTTCTTCTCACCTTTAGATGCTTATCAAAGAATGTGTGTTCAGGAAGACCCAATTAAGATTTTTGCTGATGCCACAGTTTAGGAGCTTAATCCAGTGGGTCAGTCGACCATGCCACTAGACTGAAAAACCTCGTGAGACAGAGAGGATTCAGAAATTCCAGCAATTCACAAAATTGAGAATAGTCGGATCTAAATCTACTCCCCAAATAGGATCCTTTCCTAGATCAAGTGACCCTGACACCCCATGGAGTGGACTGTGACAATCGGTCATATAGGGACAACACCTTAAGTCCTTCCACACGCAGATGAGGCATTTCTAACATCTCAGACCAAGGCAATAGAAAGTTTCTGCCTCTAGATCTCACCGAACCCCAAAATGTTTTTAAGATCCTATCCACAAGGAATAAAGTGCATGAGTTATTTCACCAAAGATCCTCTAAGGGTCCCTGTTTTATCAAGCTGTAATGCTCCAGGAAAGAACACTCTCTGCCAAAGCTTGAAGTTGCTAAAGGCTGCAGCAGCCACCTTCCTGTTCAGTGGCCCCAACCTTGGCTCTTAGCTGCCCACTGCAGCCACCAGCCACCTGACCCCACCTCTGGGGGGCAACCATGGCTGAGGTAGAGGCCTGGCAGCCTGCCTTGCTCTGGCTCCCCCTCCTAGAGCTGAAAGTCTTTGGCCCTTCGGGCTGCGCCAAAGCCTTGCAGATCCCTGCAGACTAGGCAGACTGGGAAGTCCTTTTCAGGTGAAGCCCTCTGGGTTCCTTTTGTCCACAGAACTGTAGAGTACGCCACATAGGCATCAGCAAGCCGTTTAATTAAGAAAGGGATATCTGTAAGAAATGGTTATAGAAAGAAAAGAAGGAGGAGGAGGAGAAAGAGAAGGAGAAGGAGAAACAAAATAAGGTAATTTGCAAATCTTTAACTCTTTAACTCTCTTGAGCCAAGCTTGGGGTACCCACTTTTGCTGTTGGTGATGAGCATTGCATCTCCAGGAAAAGAATGCATGGATTGACTCAATTGTAGTGAGTATAGAAGGAAATGACCATCACTCAAATATATAAAGAAAAATCACAATGTTAGTAAATCATTAAAAGAATCAGTAGCTGTAAAGCGCAAGTTGCAGATTGTAATATTTAAAGGCAGAGGGAGCTTGCAGTTCCTGCTAGATTCCTTGTAGCTGTTTTCCAGCATACCGATAAGAAAGATGGATGGCAAAGGAACTGCCTTGTCCGAGCTATGGAGGGAGTCAGGCATGCAGTGGAGATCAACTCCTGCTTTAGGAAACGAACAAAATGATTCTTCCTGTGTAGATTCTTCTCTTCTATTATATGCACCTTCCCACCTGGCTCTG
Organism: Mus minutoides; assembly: GCA_902729485.2. NCBI lineage: Eukaryota > Metazoa > Chordata > Mammalia > Rodentia > Muridae > Mus > Mus minutoides. Next base: position 116,072 of record CACVCL010015029.1, on the reverse strand, counting down.
TGGGAAATATAACTAAACCTACTAATCTCAGCACACAGGGAAGAACCACTATAGATATGGGACCAGCACTAGAGAAGGTGTTTATCCTGGAAATGGTTTAGAAAACGGTTCTCAAAAGCATGTCACTTCACATTGATACTGAGTAAGGGAAAGGGTGTAACTCCTGGTCCAAACTAGGGAGAAGACCAGTATTAGTGCCAATGTAAGATTATTACACTAAGGTAGATTAATCATAGGAATTTATCTTTTTAAACACATTTTATTATACTTTGTTAAGTCAGTTTTGCATTTTTCTGAATTAAAATTCTGTCAATTTAACTTTTGAGTCTTGTGTTGACTGACAATCAGAACAAAGAACATGTTATCTTTGTGTTCTAGGGCCATGGTATTTTGTTAGGTTTATTTTTGTTGAAATATATATCCAAAAAGATATTTTCTATCAAATTCTGATTCCACAATCAACAACTCCTAGGTGTTGAATTTCTAAACCAGTGTTTGTCAGAATACAGTAACGTTTGAACTTTCATGGAGAAAGGGAGAGGAGGGGCACTGCTTCCTGGAAAGGTGATTTATGATCAATTTGACCAATGGTTTGGGTCTGACACTCCAAAATATATACCAGCTTACAGTGTGTGTAGTAGAGGGACTGCTATGTTATATTTTCTCCAATGCTAAATGTTGAAAGTTTTATAGATTCCAATATCAGCATTCTCCATAACTGACATGCTCAAAATCCCATATGGAGACTAGGATGGGGCATAAACCCTAGGTACTCTACAAGGGACACTTTTACATGATGATGGATGGCGTTTGTGGTTTCTTCCCTTTATTTTGACAGTACAGCAACTTGGTAATGTTTTATAAGTAGTGAAAAGGCTTTCTCATACAGTAAATCTGCTGGCATTTTTATTTTTGTACTCTCACTCTCTAGAACTGTAAAAATGTAATTCCTATTCTTTATAATTAACAGTTTCAGCCAAATTGTTATAGCAGTGTAGATGGACTTAGAAATTAGGTATGGATCTTATATCTTGACTAATTGACCTTTTGTTTGTCTGTCTGTTTGTTTGTTTGTTTGTTTGTTTAGATAGTTGGGTGGTATATGGTATGCCTTAAAATAATTTTTGTTATAATCTTTGTCTTTATAGTTATTTTTTAATAATCTTAAAATTTGTAGAGGGATTAAAGAACACTGAAGAACAAACTCAAGACTATTAAGAAAACAATTGATTTTATACAATATTTTCCTGGACAAATTCTTTTTTTTTTTGTTTTTTGTTTTTTTTTTTTTGGTTTTTCGAGACAGGGTTTCTCTTTATAGCCTTGGCTGTCCTGGAACTCACTTTGTAGACCAGGCTGGCCTCGAACTCAGAAATCTGCCTGCCTCTGCCTCCCGAATGCTGGGCCTGGACAAATTCTTGTTTGCTTTGAATAAGTGGAGAAGAATCAACATTAAAGTAGTTTGTAAAGGAATCTGCTGAGGCTTCTCATTGTGCCTGGTATTTTCAGGATCACAGATAGCATTGTTAGGCCAGGGAGTGTAAAACGTTTTCTAACCAGGACCAGAGAGGGAATCAAGAATATATAAATATGGGACATGGTGGTGGTATAGAAATAAATAAAATATATATTTCTGGAACTTACAGATATCCAATCAGTGATATTACAGATTATTATATACTTAATTTAAAGTTCTACCTCACTGGACAAGTCACTGTGAGAACAAAATGCTCTCACTGCTCTAATGATGGTTCTCACAAGTGAATAAACTGTAGGCTTTGAACAGTTTTCTATGAGCACAAGTAATCTAGCAGATATTCTTCCAAATTATAGTTTTTATTGGCTTGAAGGAGTTCTTTTTTGTACATACTTTACAAATGACCAGGCACATAGTGACAGCAGAAACCCTGGTTGTTCTTACAGCTATGGTGATCTCTTACTTTGGGTTAATTTATGATCTGGTCATGTAGTGGTGAGAACACTACTTTTAGGGGTTATGCCCGTGGGCAGGGTTAGGCTAATCCTTTAATTCTCTGCCTCTCGATTTTTCTGGGAATGGAGAAACTAGGTGATCTGCATGGTTTGACATGATGATCTATGTGTTCTCATAACAAACCGATTTGCCTACAGAAGCCACATAGGACTAGTGGGGTTCTCTTAGCCTTCTAATAGTCAACATCTGTGAGTCACGAGCCTGAGTTCTACAGTTAGTGGCTTCCCAGGCAACCTGCAATCAGTATAAAAGTAGTCACCTTGGTGGGAGGCAGAAGCAAGCTCCAGATCCAATTCCCTTGTGACAATAACAATATCATAAAAGGCTTGCTTGCAGCTTGGTGAGAGTGTTATAAGCTGCAGCAAACATTTAAACCATGTTTTTAGAGATTTCCATTACCTCAAATGACATCTTGTATCACTGGTGTCAGTATAGCCTGTCAACAAGTAACACAGACCCACCTCCATCTCCCACAGGAGCTATACTAGTCACTCAGGCAATTTTCTCTTCTGATGAGGCTTATTTCGAGTTACAGAGTTCCTGTGTCCTGCTCCACAGCTACACAAATCTCCCACTCAATCAGAGCTGACAGGTTCAGGTGGCATATATGCTGGCTCCTGGTAGAGAGAAAGCTTTCAGTTTGATGAGCTTAGAGTAGAATTTCAAAAGAAAATGAATCAATAATATGATTGTAATATTTATAAATATCATTCTTGCAGATTAATGCATCAGTTTCTATCAATGCCTTGGCTGAAAATCAATCTCAGATTAAGGCATACAGTTATCATCCTTTCATAACAATATTTTGAATTCATGCTGAAAGTCTCAATGAAATATAAAATAAAGTGGCAAAGTAAAATGAAATAGTAGTGTGTGGTGTGCTGCACTTATATTCTCTGAATTTAAGTCAGAATGACCAGATTATGACCCAAGAGTTCTCTGTCTATGATCATAAACAAGTCACCTAAACTCTAGGACAATGTTTCTCAAACTGTAGATCTTGACCCCATTTTAACAGAGTCACAGATCAGATATCCTACATATCAGATATTTACATTAGGATTTATAGCAGTAGCAACATTTCTGTTATGAAGTAGCAATAAAATAATTTTATGGTTGGGGAATCCCCCTAACATGAGGAATTGTATTAAAGTACCACAGCACTAAGAAGGTTGAAAACTACTGAGCTTGGGAAATCCATTTCCTGTTTAATGATTAGGTTGAAGCTGAAAGTTCATCTTCCTGAAATAACTTGTCATTAAATTTTCATGGAATCTAAGTTCTTAGAATGAGATAGCCTCTCTGCATTCCAAAGAAATGAACTTTATTTATGTTTTGCTATGTCTGAAAACTCTACAAATCTCTTCTACGTTACCAAGTTCATAAGCAAATACCCATACACAATTTAAAGAAATAACCCCCTTATAATTCACATTCATCACAATGACCGAGACTGGCAAAAGGTATCTTAAATCTTTATTTTCAGACTCCTGTAGAAACAGCAAACCCAAATCGATACTTTTGCATTTTAGTTTAAATTCCTAAGCAGACGTCTGTTTTATAGCCCCACAGAGGCATCAAACTCTAGAACTATGGAATTCCTAGCTTCGCTTCTCGGTTATCTTTTCACTTATTCTCTACAAGCACCATATATTTGGATATGAGCAGTTGCTAGGCTTTTAACGTACACTTTTAATTTAGAAATGGCCACAATTTATAACATGGTGATGTTAAATGACAAGGTGTACATTTGCTGTGATTAAATAATATTTTATCTCCTATTTTAAAGTTTGGAATGCCTGCCATGCAGTCTATGGAGCGCCAGTCTTCGGTTTTCTCAACAACATACACAACATCATACTTTTCTGCCTTACACCATTCATGGTTCTGTTTGGTACAGTTTTGCATGTGACGCTATAGAAGGGGTCTGTGTTTTGCCTTCTGAATCACCGGCACTGTCCTAGTCATCCTTTCTGAAGCTAGAGGAAGGAAGGTGTAAACTCTGAGTCAGCAGTTGTATGCTCTCGGTTGAAGTCATGCTTTTAACTTTTCTAAATCCTATGGATATTTGGGGAGCTGGGCACAATGAAAATATTCATTGACATGTGTTGAATATCATGGCAAATTTGTGTTTCCATAAGTCAATTTCCAGAGCCTTTTATTCCCCCTCTCATCAAATAATTCTAGATAGTCTCCAGTATTCATCATTTTTTAAATTTTAGTGTGAGATACTTTATACTCTTCAGTGCTAGCTTATATGCAAGAAAGTTTAACTTCAGTCATTATTCTTTTTTAAATTTATTGATACGATTGGAACGACTGAGCTGTGGAAAGGATCATCTTTGAAGAAGAAAACAGGATATCTATAGAGTATTTCCCTACCTGCTCAAAAGATCCAGCTGTGCGCTAGAATGCTGCGGGGGGGGGGGGGGTTGGGGAGAAGGGGATAGGAAGAAGAGTCAGAAAGAGAGACTCAGCTGCAACAAACTTTGACACGTGGTTAATTATTTACACTTTAAAGTGTCCAAGTAGAATAAGGTCTCTGCCATTTTTTTTTTCTTACGTTTTTCAAACTTGAAGACATTTAGGAACTTGGACGATCTAAACTGTCAGGTCTGACAACGAGTCTTGACCCCATTGCTTCAGCTGGAGCACCTGAGCCAAGTGAGTGTTATCTGAAAGGGGGGAAAAAAAGGGGTACTTTAAGCTGACTCAGCTCTCCTGGCCAAAGGAAAGGAAAGAGCTGAAACAATTACACAGACCATTTAGGAAAGGGCAGGTGAAGAGTTTTGGACATATTCCAAATGAAAAATGAGCGTGAGAGGTTGGAAGCATCAATTCACATCAGGGCTTAGTCCCTGCTCTGCACAATACTTACCAAATGGTTTCCCCACTTGCAAGTGCCAAGGAGATAAGAAATGACTAAGTGCCACTTGTTTATCTTAGTTAATTCAGACTGACTGTTTGAGACTTTTTCTCCTCAATTTCTGCTTTACCTCTGAGAAAACCCTTATCCATAGCATGCTGCATTGTTGTTCAATCCAATGTGATAAGGATCTGTTCTTAGAACACCCAGAAAAAAGCTGCCAACTGTTTTTCTGAACCACTCCCCTTTAGTGGGAGGAGCTAATACTAAATTCTTGTTCCCTAATTGGTTCTTGATTTGGTCAGTAAAGAAGGATGAAGCCCATTGCTAGTTGAAGGATAAAGGTAAACTTCTGGATCCCAGGAGGAAGAATAGGGGTGGGGAGGGGAAAAGGGTTTGTTGTTGTTGTTGTTGTTGTTGGTTTTTGTTGTTGTTGTTTTGTTTTGTTTTGTTTTTTCAGACAGGCTTTTTGGAATGAAGAGGAAGCAAAAACCTTGGCATAAAATCTTGGTGTAGCTAGAACTGGTGGCCTCCATCACCTGCAGATGGCTGACATAGGCTAGCTGATAAGGTTAGGGCAAGAGATTCTGTGCCCAGCAGATGTGTTATCTGGCAAGTTTCGAAATAAAGCCGTCTAGTGTTTTCCATCCACAGCACAAAGGTGGGCAGAGAAAGAGAGAAGATGGGGTGGTAGCTGGCGGCTTGGCCAAGCTAGCCAACAGGAAGAGGGAGCCCCTGTGTGGAGTGCAGACAGCAGCTCCCAGCTCTCCCAGGTTGGGGGTTGGTTTTGATCAACCCAAAGTTAAGCTGGGAAGGGGCTCAGAGCAGGATTGCAGCTCTGGGCGCCAGCTGGCCATTGGTGGAGCTAAGCTGAGAGGAACAGGCAAGTTGAGAGAGGGAGCCAGTAGCAGCCAATCTCAGAGCTCAGTTATTTCTGGAGATTTCCCTGAACTCCTGTGCTACCATCATGTACTATACACACCGGCTGCTCGTTTTTTTTTTTTTTTTTTTTTTTTTTTTAATTGAGATTATAATTTAATTATATAATTTGTCTTTTCCTGTATTCCTGTCAAGACTTCCCATACACCCATCTATGCTCTTCTTCAAATGCATGCCCTTCGTTTTCACATAGTGTTATTGCATGCATATATGTGTTTGTACATACATTACTAAATATGACCAGTTAAGTGCGTATAATGTTACTTTTTTGTATGTTTTCAGGGCTAAACTTTTGACACTAGATAAACAATTTGATGTATTCTTTCCTGTGGAGGAACATCTCTCCGGCTCCCAGATTGACTCAGTTGCTGACAGAGTTCTAAGTTAAGGTTGAGGCCCTGTGAGATTTTCACTGTGCAGCTTGGTATGTTTCTTGGGGGTCATTTTTTTTTCCACTCGCATTTGCAATATCATGTTGGGGAACCTCTCTGAAAACTAGCTTTTATGCCACCAGAAGTCACCGAGCAAGCTTCCAAGCAACAATGCTACTCAGCTACAATGCCTGTGGACCACTCCCATGTCAGGGGAACCCTTTCGGTGCACTAATAGTACACATGCTTTGGTGGTAACCCTAAATGACTTTCTGTTTGGATTCAAAATCTTTTGCACAAGAGAGATATCATTCTGGTGTTGAAAAAAAAAAAAAAAAAACAACGAACTCCTCAATGCTAAGGAAGTCCTGACTATTAAAGAAGAATCTACAACTACCTATTTACTAAGCAAGCATAATCCCTAAAGAGCACTCTACAAACATGTCTTTACTGATCATGAAGGAAAAGGATTGAGACAAGTAGAAAGAAAAATCAAAGCCAATCAAAGTGCAGAACTGAGAACCCCAGTTCCAATAAATACATTTGAACAGCACTCTCACACCTAAGGGTCATGGAATATTGCAGAAGAGGGTGTGCAAAGGTTGTAAGAACCAGAGGAATAGAGATATTTCTATCAGAATGTGTTTCCTGGTAACCTGAGAAACTATACCTGTGAAGTCTCACCAACACGTCTGCTACTGCCCTTTAAAGTCAAATCTTAATAAAAAATAATTACCTCTTGTGTACTATATGCTGTACTACATAAACTTATCGCCATCCAGGTTGGCTCAGACTTTTAAATGGATGTTAGGGTGCAATTGAACTGGTGCCTTCTAAAACCCTTAGCCACTAGAATTAAAGTAACATGATGATGAGAATACTGCAGATCAAGAGATCCCTTGTTGCTCATACCTCCCAACCCAAGACTTAATAAATAGGACTGATTGTTTGATAAAGCTAAACAAGGTTTTATGCCTTACTTTTTATTACACTACTGCAACAGGCAATCACTCATCAGGCCACTTTATACTCTCTTCATCTATCTCTCTCATTTGTTAATTAATTCACTATTGCTTTATATATAAGTCTAGCAAGGAAGTAATTTCTGTGACTCTGTTCTACTAAGGCTTTATCTATCTGCCTACTCAAATAAAGGTAACCAAGGAAAATCCCCACAATTCTCCTAAGCAGGGAGACCATGAGAAGGAAAATGACAGTTCCCATGGCTTACTTTATGATATCTACCCGTTCCAACAAACCTTAAAAGAGGTAGGTTTGGAAAACAGCTTAAACTTGCTTTTTTTAAAAATAGGTTTGCTTTAGTTGTGTTCTTTAGAAATTATGGAAGCATAAGTAAAATATCTGATATTTCTGGTCTTCAGTTTAATTGCCTTTAATTATGGATGTTATCATTTATCTTGTAGTTTTACAGTGGGGGTTACTTGTGACATATATGAAGTACTCAATGCTATGAATGCCCTCTGCTTGGGGAATGATAGCCCTTAGTATTTTTCTGGAGTGGGTGGGTTAGGGATCAGGGCAGGGTGAGGATATAGGGGACGTTCGGACAGCATTTGAAATGTAAATGAAGAAAATATCTAATAAAGAATTGTAAAAAAAACTTGTTTGCAAATAGTATTATTCCACTCAATGTTGAGATACAGTGGTGCATTTGGTTGATTTTCTTTAAGATGTTAGTAGCATGCTAGCTAGGAATTAAATTTTGTTGTTCTTTCATTCCCTGGCCATGAAGTGGTATAATGTATACACTCAAGCCATTTTACCCATGGTGAGGATACTACATGCCATCAAGTTGTGAGAATGAAGTCCTTGGAAACTAAAATTATCTCCCTTTAAAAGACAAGAAGCCGCACTTCATCATTCTCACTTTGACATGTGAGAACATAGTGAAAAGTGAACCATTAGCCAACCAGAACATGGGCCTTTGTGGAACCTGAAGTTGAGTCAACACTGATTTTGAACCTCTTAGATTCCAGAATTGTGAGAATGAATGTTTGTCGTTTGAGTCACTCACTCCATGGCACAGTAACTGGGGCTGACTGACATGACCATTTGAATTCTTTTTTCCTCTGAAGATTTACAAGTCTTTGCCTCTGAAACTCAAGGGCTTCTCCCCGGCTCTGTGTCTCTTATGGAGTTGGACATCTTTGGTTAGCACAATCGAGTGTAGTAACAGGAGATAGCACTTCTTCAGAAGAGAACTTCACATTTATTTCTTCGCACTGATTCTGTTGAAGCGTTGACCAACATTGACAGGCAGTACACTCTTCCTATGCGACAAGGAATACCAATGAGTGCTTTTAGGAAACTGGCCGCTGCTCCTACCTTTCAAAGTGGATTCAAAGCAGACATCCCATAATAATCTGATCTCCTCTCTGATCTCTTGAAAGAATCCATTATGTCCTATCAGGTTGTTCCTTCTTCTCACCTTTGGTGTAATATGAGATTTGCTTTCCCTAATTCACTGCTGAAAAAAAAAAAAATCAATGGACTGTTAGAGTAACTCTTGAAGAACTCTAGTCACTGTAATTATCAACTTTAGTTGAGGTTAGTGATAACTCTTTGTGCTAATCCTCTTTGATGCCTTCTTAGCTAAACAGGCTTTACTAACTAGAGTCTATACCTCTATTTTGATGCAAAAGCTACATTATACTCATAATTCATTTGCTCCAAATCTTTAAACTATTGCCATTGATCTGCAGACTTGATTTTTTAATCAAGTCATTTTTTAAATGACTCTGCATAAACTTGATCATAAAATGGCTGTCATTCATTTAAAAACATGCACAATTAGGACGACTTTACATATATTCAGCTATTTTGTTCTTTCTCAGCTAAATATAAAGGGTTAAAAAACAGTTATCCAGAGCACAACAGAGGCTTAGATTGTTGATATTCTCATCTCATTTAAGATTCAGCTCCATCTTCGCTGCAAATACCTTCAGCAGAGAGGGGAATCTCCATGAGCCTCAATTTTCTCATTGGTAAAACAAGGATAATAATGTTACGAGCTCACAGGCTTGCTGTGAGAATGAAATGGAGCAACTTGTTAAGTGGTTTGCAGAGTTTCACATATACAGTAAGGGCTCAGAACAGGTTTTCTCCCACTTTTGTTATTATTACCTTGGAACTACAAAAGGAGATTCCTGTATAAAGCATTAAGACACTTCCTCAGTGATATAGAGCCAGACAGCTAAATAACTGCAGGCTGCTTCCCACACAAAAAACAGATTTAGCATAGGGTTAAAAGCTAATAGGCACATGCAGGCTTTCTAACTTAGTATGCAGACCCAGGTGAGATGGTAAGACCTCAGATGTGCTGACTAGAGTGGGGATAATAGATACTGCAAGATTGTTTGTTGGAGCACCACAATTTAAACACACATGCAGTAACATGCTGACAAGATTCACAAGCATATGGATGGAGAATGGAGATTTAAGGGTGGCATATGCTTTTCGTTAGAAAGAAAAGCATGACCGTTGACTTATGTTCAGCTGTAAATATTCCATATAGTAACCAGTTTCTGGTGTTAGAAACAGTTTCAGACTTTCCTTTAAAATGTCTAAATGGGCATAGAAAAAAGGTTCCTACAGCTTCAGTTAAGCAAGCAACCAGCACTAGGTAAAAACATAAAATAGAACATCCAGAGTGCTAGGATCAGTTCAGGAGTGAGTAGTGTGTACTTGATAGCAAAGGAGCATCTCTAGGCTAAGTGCAGGTGAGTGCTGTGTTTTCTTAAGCCTGCAGACTGTTGCATGGGATAGTAGCTTAAATATATTTAAGTTACATTTTTTTTTTAGAAGTAGAATATTGTAGATAGACATCCAGATGTATGATTACATGACTTATTAAAGAAAACATAAGACAAATTCAAAGGCATGTGAGAAACTCCAGTCTTAGAAACTCCCTCAATTAATTTTTAGCTACACCTGTAGTCCCTCTTTCCAGCCTATCCCCATCCCCTAGGGTCTTGGTACAGATTATGAGTATCCTTAGTTCTTCACCACAACTTTTACTTGGCATGAACTTAGATGTGGGAATAGCAACAAAAAACAGAAAAACAAACAAGCAAACAAACATAAACAACAAAAAGGTTCACCTGTGCAACAAAGATGAGATTAGGAACCTACAGGAAGTAACATCTCAAACAGTCACTCAAATACCTTGTTTTCTATGCCAACAAACAAACAAACAAACAAACAAACAAACAAAAGAGAAATATAAACAACTAAGAAAATAAGCCCCATCCTCAAGCCAGAAACGACAATGTGAAAAGCTTCACAAAATGCAATTTCACCAAATGCAAAGCAAGGACTTTAAAGTAGTAATTTTGAATATTTTAAAGGACATTAAAGTAGACGTGATTATTTGCCTTAATGAAGACCGTGAGGGAAGAAAGATGAGCAAGATAATAAAAATGATCCAAGACACTAAGAGTAGAATTTAACAAAGAAATAGTACACCTAAAGAAAATTCAAAGTGAAATAAAACTGGAAATGAAAAACTCAGAATATAAGACATAAGGCTCTGGGGTAAGCTTCACCAACAATTTAAAATGCATTAAAAAAAAAAAAAAAAANAAACAATTTCAGGTCTTAAAGAAAAGGTAGAAAAAAATTTTAATATGAAAAAAAAAATCCAGGCTCAAAGCATCCAGAAAATATGGAGTGATATGAGGAGACCAAACTTATGGATAGCAATTACAGAGGAAGAAAAAAGAAAACCCAACTAAAAGCTTAGAATTATTTATAACAAAATCATCATAGAAAAAATTTCCAATCTGAATAAAATAAAATATGTCCATCAAATATTAAGGCTTAAGAGGCAGACAGCAGCTGGCAGTGGTGGTAAATGCCTTTCATCCCAGCACTTGGGAAGCAGAGGCAGGCAGATTTCTGAATTCAAGGCCAGCCTGGTCTACAGAGTGAGTTCCAGGACAGCCAGGACTACACAGTGAAACCCTGTCTCCAAAACCCAAAACCCAAAACCAAATCCAAAACCAAAATCAACCAACCAACCAACCAAACAAACAAACAAACAAACAAAGAGGCACACACCAAATACTAAATAGAAGAGATGAGAACAGAAACTCCCCATGAAACTGCAAAAATTGTGTGCATACACTCAAGTGAGAACTTCATACTGGTGGCATGAAGTAGTAGTATATATTGAATCAGGGTTAATTTTTATCAATATAATTGAAGGGGTGCTTGATATTTTGATTTTGTATTATGTAGTATACTCTGACATTATGATACATAAGATGTGTCTTATATTGAGATTTGTTTTTAATTTCATATAAAATACAATTAATTCTAAATAAAAAGATAGTGGTTATATTTTAGCAAGAATTTCTAACAGTAGATTCCCTATATGGTAGTATTCATTGGAAGTATTGAGCGGGTAACCCATTAAAAAGATACAAAAGTAAAAATGGGAGCGATAAGAGAGGAAGGGGAGAATAAAGCGGGGAAGGGAACAGGGAGCAATGAAGGCAATTGAAAACAAGCAAATAGAGATGTGTGTATTAAGCATACATGTTTACATAGGAAATAAAATCAAATCACTACTTTCAAAAAGGTAATATAGAATGAAAAATAATATTTGCTGGAAACACAAAGGAATCTAACTATATAATGTCAAATGAATAAAATATATCATAAGTCAATATGATGTATAGATGTAAGAATGAGGTAAAGTCATATCAGTATGGCTATAAAATGTAGCTGTGCACCATTAACAATAAACACATTGGAACCATAATAAAGAGCAACTATTGAAAGGCAAAGTCTGAATAAATTGCTTCAGCAAGTGCCCAAGAAAAACTGGTGTATAGAGATGTCAAAGTGACAAAAGGAAGAATAAAACTGTCAATTGAAATATTTGTAGCATTCAAAAACAGTAAAAATGCTTCACTGAAAACCTTGAAGGACATAGCTGGGTATAGTTGGAAGAGAGCTACAAAATGTGAAAATATTCATGATTAAAAGAACGATAACTTTTATGCATGCCATAAATCAAAGAGAAAAGCCTATTACAGCTACTGAGAATTCTTTAGTTACTGAGATTTTTGTATGTGCTTTCAATCACTAAGTACACCTCATTATCTAGTGTAATTATTGCTATAAGATGAACAAGAAGATCAACAGAAGCCTGACATGTAAAACTGCCACCCTCACAGAACAATGAGAACATTGTTGACCAGCCCATAAACGATCTTGCCCTAATGAGCTTTCTTTTAGGAAATATTGAAATGTGATTTTTCTTGGATATTTTATTTTTTATATTTCAGATGTTATCCCCTTTTTCCGATCCCCTCAGAAACACCTTATCCAATCCCCCTCCTCCTGCTTCTATGAGGCTGTTCCCCCACCCACCCAAATACTCCTGCCTCTCTTCCTTCACATCCCCCTACTGGGACATCAAGCCTTCACTGGACTAATGGTCTCTTCTTCCATAGTTGCCTAACAAGGACATCCTCTGCTACATAAGGAAGAAGTCAAAATATCACTGCTTGCAGATGATATGGTGGTATACTTAACTGACCCCAAAAATTCCACCAAAAAATTCCTAAACCTAATAAACAAGCAAGGTGGCTGGATACAAAATTAACTCAAACAAATCAATAGCCTTCCTCTACTCAAAGGATAAACAGGCTGAGAAAGAAATTAGGGAAACAAAACTCTTTACAATAGTCACCAATAATATAAAATACCTTGGTGTGACTCTAACCAAGCAGGTGAAAGATCTGTAGGACAAGAACTTCAGGTCTCTGAAAAAAGAAATCGAAGGTCTCAGAAGATGGGAAGATCTCCCATGCTCATGGATTGGCAGGATTAATATAGTAAAAATGGCTATCTTGCCAAAAGCAATCTATAGATTCAATGTAATCTACAACAAAATTCCAAATCAATTATTCATAGAGTTAGAAAAATTAATTTTCAAATTCAACCACAGTCAAAGTATATTATATAAAAATACTATTCTAAAAAAAAAAAAGAAATAGTGATAGAAAATCAGTCTCAATATATGTAAACAAATGTATAAGATCAGATCTGGAAAGCCATATTTGTAGGCCCTAAATAGTTTTTGGTTGATGATGGTTAATCTTAATAGCTAAATTTAAGGTATTTCGAACCACAGTGGTTTATCTTCCTCTAGCAATGTCTGTGAAGAAGTTTCTAGAGTAGACACTGAGGTGGAAATTTTCATCTTAATTTTATTTGGCATTATTTGATGGTCTGAAGCATGGGACTGGGTAAGAAAAACAAAGGGATCTGACCTCAGACATTCCTCTCTCTCTGCTTCCTGACTGTGAATACATTGGGAACAACTGAGTCATGTTCCTGCTGTCATCCAGTCCCTGATATGATGGACTGCTATCTTGAAATTGGAGTCAATCTTTCTTTAAGATATTTTTATTAGATATTTTGTTGCAGTAATTTAATAAGTAATAATTTTTTATTTGTTGTTATAATGAATTTTAAACAGCAAATAACATACAAATCTTCTGCTCTATGGTTCACTGTTTCTTATCCTCATACTCTGACAATATAGAAACATACACACTGTGAGACTGGCAGTAAGAAAAGAGCTTACATGAGGGATGTAGGCTACAAATCAATCATTAACTTGTGTTTATGTTCAAAATATCAAGAGCAAATGACCACCTTCTCACATGGAACCTGATGATAAAATTTGGAATGCTATAGTTTAATGCCATTTACAAAAAACATGCATTTAAAATAAATACCATATTTTATCAACATGAGAAGATTATTAGTTATAGGTTACCTGTATGCTCTATATCCATCAAATGTAGAAAATTTTTAAGTACGGTGTTCAAATTCGTTAGATTTACAACTTACATCCAGTAATTTAGCATTTTAGAAAAACTAACAGAAAAAGAACCTTGTAATTAATTATTCTATTTTACAGCACTAAATACTCAATTCCTGGTTTTGAGGACTCAATAACAATGAATATGCACAATATAGAGACAAATAAATATCATTTTTTCCAGAAAATTGGATATCATAGACATAATTCCATTTTTTATGCCAAATTGCCCATACTTTCTGCGATTCTTTTTCTACTTAAGTTTGTAACATAGATTCTGAAGTAAATTGAAAGACAATTCAAAAGGAAATTGTGCAGGATTTTAAAATGCACTACTTCTGGGAAGCCCGCATGAGAGTATATTGCGCAATTCAACAATAGTTGGCCCAAAGAGAACAAGAAGTCAGGGTTTTCATTGGAAGTAATCTTGTGATTTAAGACTTCCATAGTCTTAGTTCCAGCGTAAGATTATTTGCTTCTTATATAGGGAAGCAAAAGCTCAAATTTCAATGATGAAAATTATTCTTGAAAGTCATAATTCTAACGAAAAGAAAACTTTAGTAATTCTGTATTTTCAGCAAGCTACTGGTATTTCAGAGAAGAGTACATGTTATACAGGAAGTAACACTGCACTAAGAAATAAACTCACCTTTATATTCTGCTGGGTTTTTTTTTTTTTCCTACTTAAGTCAAACCACAGCAAATGACATTCCTACTCCAGTAATTTTCCCAGTAACTTTTATAAAAGGGCATTAAGATATCAAGCTGATTATTTTGTCTAAGGATGGATTGAAAACATGCTATGTGTTTTTATTTGTGTGTCCATGTGAGCTGCTTGCAAGCTCACCTGTATGCATGCATGTATGTGTGCATAAGTGTGTGCATGTGTATACATGCATCATGTGTGTATTTTATCACTTACAAGGGTTTTCTGGTTTTGGTTGTTATTTTTTTGTTTTCTTATAGGATAATTTTTTGAAACAGTGTCTCACTCTAGCTAGGTTTGTTATAAAACTCACTATTTAGTCCAGGCTGGCTTCAAACTGATTATCATCTTCCAGCCTCTCACATGCTAGGATTGTAGCTGTGAGCCAGCAAGCACTCTTGGATATTATATAATTTCTCACTGCAATTGTCTCATTACAAAGGAGTTAACAATAAACACATGGTTTGCTTAATTAAGCTGATAATCTATTAAATGATCTAGGTTAGCATATGTCTATAATAAATAGTCTTTAATCAATTAAAGCCATTAATCCGTGATTTTCTCTTCTTTTGATTATCAAAATGGAGTTCTTGTACACTGCTACATTTCAAATCACACAAAACAGATCAAAGTTGCAGCACTCTGCAACAGGTGGTTTAGTTGTTGCCTTAGATGTGTGTATTCCTTCGCTCTGAAAATTTACATTTGTGTTTCTCCTCAAAATGAACAGGGGATATTATTTGTTTATCTGTATTGTTCTGAAAGTTTAGGTAAGTATTTAATTAACAGTTTTGAGATTTTTACCTTTCATTTTGGCAATGCCTGATATGTTGGCTTATATAATCCCTTTATTATATACAAGTACATGGAACTGGCAATCTGTCTGTCTCACTTTATTTCTTTTCCTCTTCTTCAACATTAATAGAAAGGAATCTATCTTACTTCTTTTGAAGCTTTACTTTCTGAACCTGGAAACAGTAACTTTATCATTGAGTCCTGTGTTAGTCATGGTTCTCCAGAGAAATGGAAGGAATAGAATAGATGTGAATGACAATACAGACAGATTAGACACAGATATGAAAGAAGAGATTTCCAAAGAAAATTGGCTCATGTCATTATACAGTAGAAGAAAGTCTTGGTCTATCCTCATAGGCAGGAGAAACAAGAAATCAGGTCTAATAATCCAGTCTAAGCCCAATGACATGAGAACTAGTGATGTCACTCCCAGTATAAAAAGCCGATGCTCTGATGTCTGCAAGAGAAGCTAAATGTTTTAGCTCAAAGATAGATACCAGTCACACTTCCATATGCTTCTTTGTCATGATAAAGCACAAAAGAATTGGACAATCATTCCTATCTCAAGGAAAATTGATATTTATTTATGTGTAAAACTCAATAGTTAAGCTCTTACAGAAACTTTCTTACAAACCAAATCTCTGTCTGAATAAGTTGTGAAATGAATTCTTTTTTCTAGAATCTATGAAAAACTCATGTATTGTCAGTGATTCTCCAGCCTCAAAATGCTTAAGTTTTAAAGCATTCATTAATTAGATATTCATATCTTATCAAGTGGGCTTACTACTTTCAATGGATTCTAGATAGGCTGCTACAGCATTCTATTGTAATTAGTTTTATACTTATGCTTAAGGGAAAAAAAAAGTCATTTCCAAAAGGAAAAGGCTTAGTTGGAGTTCAAGGTTTATATAATCCTAACACCAAGAAACATGCCTTAATGACAGATCTTAAGAAATGTCTTACTAATAGACATTGCTGACTGAGACAGCAACACAGATAATTCTATGAGTATGGACATATGGAATGACTTAGAAATGCTCATGCTGGTATTTTAAACATCCAGATAACATGCACAGTCTCAAAGATGATTGGCTTGATCATGAAACCATTTGTCAAAATTAGGACATCAGTAAGTACTCCTGGAGGTATTGGCCACTATGAAGATGAAAACTGCCACAGTTCATGTATATAATCTAACAGGTTTATTTTTTAGCTGTTACTGCTGGTTTTAAATCTGTCATTCCCAATTTTATCTGTGACGCCTCCTCTGCAGAGTCCACATGGCCAATGACAATTTTACAGCATCCATTGTCCTACCTTCCATCCTGTTTAAGTACTGAGAATGGAGACTCTATAGATACACAAAGCATTCAAGCTAAGTATTTCCTGCTGAGCAAAGGTGCTGATTTCACCCTTTTATTCTGTAAAGAACCAGGTCGTTAAATGACATGTACTTTGTGACCATGATATCTCTGTCATTTTTTAAACACTCTTGAAAGATGTAAAGAATTTTCTCAAATTTGCTGTATCCATGCCCAGGTTGTCTGCTAGTTCCTAGAATACCTCATGATCTTCGGTTCCCCATCAAGTGTCATCCATATTCAAGAATACTGCTCAGACAAGTAGCTTTATTGTTCATTACAGGAATTTTACCTAGGAACCAGCCATTGAATAGAAAATATCACCAAGACAGTTCCCACATTACTTTCAGCCACTACTTCTAAATTCCCCCTATGCTCTCCTTCCTCATCAGCTCTGAACTATTCTTATGACCTTTATCCATGCCCATGCTACTTCAATAGCTTTGTGATTTTTAAATGTCAACTTGCCACAACCTAGAATCATTTGCAAAGAGAACCTTACTCAAGAATGGTCTAGATCAGGTTGGCTGTGTGTGAACTATCTTGATCGTTACTTCAGGCTGGAAGATTTACCATAAATGCCATGGATAAGTCTTAGAACTATGTATAGAGTGAAGAATCAGGTAAGTAAATGCCATGGGTATATTTGCCTTTCTTCTCCTAGTGATAGAGGAAATGTAGCTACTTCACTTTCCACCTTGACTTCTTGACTACTTCTCAATGAAACAAAATAACCTTTCAGCAAAAACAAAACACCCCCCCCCCAACAGCAACAACAACCAAAACCAAACCAAACTGAAACAAAACACTTTTCTTCTCAAGTTGCATTAGGCCAGAGTCATTTTTATTACAACAATAAAATGAAGCTAGAATACTCCATTTTTTTTACCTCTATTGTCATTGAGAGTCACCTTTAAGCAAAAAATGTAATTCTAAATAAGTTTATGATCTAGTTTCTTTAAGAGGAAACCCCACTTCATTCTGCATTTGTAGCCTTCACTCCCAGCTTCAGTAATTTCTTTGTTACTTCATCAATAAGTTGTTTAGTTGACACTTGGGTTTCTGTATTCAGTAATTAGAAAGGGTGTGATGTTATTATAATATCTTTGATATTTTCCCTTACATATAGTTAAATAAATCCATGTTTGTCTTTCCCAATGAATTTATAGTTCTATAAATCAGAAATCATGTTTATGGTATTCATTATGATCTGCGCACAGAATGGGTACTAATTGTTTTGCTATGCAACAACATGAGCAATTACTTTTTTCTGAATTACATTTACTCAAGTTAGTCTTTTCTGTAGCTGCATATATGGTTGTCTTCATGAAAGTTCTATTCGCATTTGCTCATGTGCAATGCAAAATGAATAGAATGATGTTCCAAGAGCCATAATTAAGGCTTCTTACAATGTCCCCAGGAATAATCAATGTACTGCTCTGTGGGATATTGCCTGTGAAAGTGGCAGTGATGTTTTTCTAGATAACTTTGTATCTTCAGCTATTCCCACACCTCTGAATCAGAGCATCTTCACAGCACACATCCAATCAAGGAAGCACTGTGTTTCTTCAACTTGATAAGAGGCAGAGCAAGACAAGAAACAGAGACACTTCTCACTAAAACATCACAAAGTCTTCCTGATGAATGCTGATGTGGTCAAGGGCAGGCTAACCTGTTCCATTACTGGGATTAATGCCTAATTACCCAGGTGTACATTTCAACTTCTTCCAATGATTGTTGGGGAAGCAATACAGATTACCTCAGTAGAATAAAAGAGGAGCCTTTAACTGGAATATCTTGTCAGAAACTAGCAATTGAACTGTCTATTCCAAGGAACACTTTGCTTTTGTACTGCTAGGTGTCTGCATGTAAAGACGTCTTTCTTTCTTTAACCTGAAAGCAGCTATTTTTTGCTTTGTTAGTGAGAAACTGTGAAGGTAAAACTAAGTATTCAGGATCATGGAAGGGGTCAGAAGTAAATTAGGAGTGAAAAAGTAGGAGATCTTTTTTTTTTTTTTTTAGTATGTAGCTATATGCATACTTATTAGAGTCATGCGGGTTAAAAGCACATAAATAACAAATCTTAACACCAATAAAATTAAATTTTTCTTTTCATCCAGGGACATTTCCCAGAGTACATTACTGAGGGTCATGCAGGAAGAACAACATGGATTTAGAACTCATGGAGTGCGAACCACTGGTTGGCAAATTCACAGTGGGTGATCTTTGGTTAAGTCACGGCCCTGAGGACTATGTGTCCTGTGGACTTCATGCTGCTCTGGAGTTCTGCTCAGCTGGCTACCTTCACTTCCCTCATAATCTAAGAATTGCATGAAAACTCTAAGGGGTTTCCAGTTCCTCACTATTGCTGATGAAGCAGATTAATGATTCAGTCACCATCCTAGAAAAGAACTTAGCGATGTAGATTGTCAGCTATGCCCACCACTATTAGAAATTATTTTGAAAAATAAAATTGTTTTGAAGGTAGGTTAAGATGTTTTCACCTGGCTCTGATGTAGTGATGTAGAAAATCTTAGGGAATGATTTGAAGTTCAGAAAGGCACACTCTCTTTTTGGGGGGAGGGGGAGGGCTTTGAGACAGGGTTTCTCTGTATAGCCCTGGTTGTCCTGGAACTCACTTTGTAGACCAGGCTGGCCTCAAACTCAGAAATCTGCCTGCCTCTGCCTCCCAAGTACGGGGATTAAAGGCGTGCACCACCACGCCCGGCCATATACCCATTTTTGCCCTCAGCTTCTTGATATGATTTAATAAGAATTGATGAGGAGTAGATATGCATTCTGTGGATTTAAAATAGACATGACTTGTTTTTATATAAAAGTTTAGACTTGTGATTCTTTTAAGATTCTTATGAGATTACTTTTAAAAATAAATAATAAAATAATTAATACTTTCTGTGTAGGCACAAATTTCTACTTTCCAGTAAGAGAAACTAGAAGAGAAATTTATCTTGTTTGCTTACACTTTGTTAATCTACAGCAAGTTGCTTAGTTAAGAATGTATGTGTGTTCCTGGAAATAATTTGTTTTCTTTACGTGTACAAAGTAACATTATTTCTTATAAAGGTATTGGGGAACATATTGTATATTCATAGTTCTTCACTAGAAAAAAATCTAAAATGTTCTTTTATACATCTTGAGAGATTTTGCTGGGACATATAAAACATAGGAGAAAAATAAAGTTGTTGGAACATTGATCTTTCTGCCCTCCAAGTAGGTATGTGTGTGTGTGTGTGTGTGTGTGTGTGTGTGTGTGTGTGTGAGAGAGAGAGAGAGAGAGAGAGAGAGAGAGAGAGAATAAATCATAACTGTTTTACCCAGCTACGAACCCTGTAACCTACAACAATAAACTGCCTGAAAGATATGCTGGTAGAAAGGTTATGGGAGTAACCTACCATAATGTATTTGACTGAAAGACTATTTCAAGATATGAAACACAAGCATTATGATGTTAATGATGCCAAGAGCCTAAGCCTAGGTAGGTCATGGTGCTTAGCAAAAATGAGGCTTAGTAAAGCAAAGCAAACAAACAAACAAACAACAACAACAACAACAACCTACTACTAGTAGTCTGTTAAATTATATAGAGAGATCAAAGTATTAGTCAACCATCATCAAAAAACCTTCTTACTGAAGTAGATGGTATTTAACACTTCAAAAGAGAGAGTCACAGCTGGATTTACAGCGAGGACTCAAAGCACACAGCAATAATTGCAATGTCTTTTACTGACTCCTCTTCTCAAGACTCCATATAATAAAAAGTGGAAAAGTAGTAAGACGACAGGGAAACAGTGCTCTGTGCTTAAAGCAGGATGGATTCAGGCATGAACTTGAAAGATTCGTGCACTTTTAATGCAGACAAAAATCTTAGCAGTGAAAAGTTCAAATGAGCACAAATCCTCATCATGAACCAAGACACTATTTGTACCTGATACATGTTCAGAAGGGTAATATCAGTCTATTTGAAATGGAGTGGACACCAGATAGATCACCCACTCTCCATAATAGGACTTGTGCTCAAGTAGCTGACCAATACAAAATAGACTCTCTGTTTTGTTTGATTCTCTCTCTTTCTCTCTCTCTCTCTCTCTCTCTCTCTCTCTCTCTCTCTTTCTCTCTCTCTCTCACTCTGTGTGTGTGTGTGTGTGTGTGTGTGTGTGTGTGTGTGATGACATGATGTTTTATAAGAGTGAGGGGAAAAGGGAACAAGAAAAAAGATGAAGATAGCTAAATATGTTGGTAGAGAAGATCTGGGGGGACTTGAGGGAAGAGAACTCATCAAATATAGTGTATGAACAAATTTAAAAGTAATGATAAAGGTGAATACCTTATATATGGTTAGCAGAAGTGTTTTTGGCTTTACAATCTTGTTTTATTTTGAAAAAGAAAACAAGAAGCCTGAGACAACACCTGTCACTTCCGAACATAGAGTGTTAGGGTGCAGAAACCAGTCTGAGTTTATAGCTTTCTTCTGTCATCTAAAAGAGGTGACATTTATCATTTTCTAATGTTTGTATATTTGTTTGGATAGTAATGGAATAGATTTGATGTGTTAACAAACCATTAAGCATGTCTTCATTTTTACTGGAAGATTATAACTATACTTCTAAAAGTATAAAGCATTGTTACCATAATGCTCTAATTGTTTTGGTAAGATTCCTCTTGCAGTTGGAGACGTATAATGGCTCATATCCATAATCTTAGCATTTGGAAAGTTGCTACACAAGAATAAATGAGAGTTCAAGTCTAAATGTCCATTTCACACACCGTCTGTAAGGAACATGTGAGCATATAAAGACACATTTTGTGGAGGTCAAAGTCAAGGGAGTAAAATCAGTTCTTTTCTCTACTATGTGAATCTCTAAAATTGAACTCAGATAGACTTAGGGGCAAGTCCTTTAATCACTGAGCCATATTACTTGCCTAAGATGTGAGCATTTTTACTTAATATATAATGTTTGTCCATGCCCCCATTTTGAAACTTGTGTCCTTTCTAAATTTAAAATGTAAAAGTTAAACTGAATTGTGTTTTATGTATGCCAGAGTCAGAGGAAATGCTACAGTTAATCTCTCTCTGAGAAATAATTCATGAATCTCATTTACATGTGGATTTCACTGATATATTTTTAATTAACGAAAGAGTATGGTTCAGCCAAGTATAGCACTTAATAATCCATAGTTTGTAGTAGAAGTTCAAGTATCTAAAATATGGTGTGGAGTGTTGAAAACAACAGAGAAAGTTTATAATCAGTATCTCTCACCACTAAATCAAAACTTGGATGTTTGTTCAGTTATGTTTTCTGACAATGGTCTAAAAATTCTACATAGGGGAGGTTTTCATTAAATATTAGAAAGTCAAGGCTGAGCTTGAAAGTTTCAGCCTTCTGAGGGTTCTCTGAAACACTGTAGCTCCAGTGACATAAATGTTCTTTCAAAATATCTGGCAGGGGCCTGCCAGATGCTTCAGCAGGTAAAGGAGATTCATAGATGACACAGAAGCATTATATACTTAGTGACAGAGATTTACTGTGGCATTTCCTTTGACATTGGTATACATGGAAGACAAATCATAACTTTTAAATTATGTTGGAAATGACACAAACATGAGGAGCTGAGTTAAGTCGTGGACACACATGGTAGAAGAAGAAAATGGATTACCACTGGTTGTCCTTCTGGCTTCCACATGCATATTATGTTACATACATACATACATACATACATACATACATACATACTTTCTCTGTGTCTATCTCCCTCTCCCCCTTCTATCCCCCTTCTCCCTCTCCCCCTCCCTCTCTTTCTCTCTCTCTCTCTCTCTCTCTCTCTCTCTCTCTCTCTCTCTCTCTCTCTCCAAAAGTACAACATACATTTGGGGACACAGCTGTTATTTGAGATGGAATCAGCTCCACACAGCCTTGCATTTGTTCCATAGTTTAAGCATCTTACACTGGTGATAAAAAGTAATGAGCATAACTCAAGGGCTGAAGTGTCCCCTAAAGAAGTTCTTCTCCTGTTTTCTCTTCCTGTCCCTTTCTCTCAATCCTTTTTATTTTCCTAATTTTTGAGTCTTGAAATATGCAGTCAATTGAAGGTCTTTTGCAAAGTCGATAATACAAATTATAATTTATATAAGCAGAGGATATTTTTTCTCAAAAGCACTTAGAGATATTTACCAATAAACTTAGTTAGGTTTGCCTTATCCACCAGCCTGGATTCATCTGTACCCAAGCTGACGGCTCACATCCAGTCTCAATCCTTTCTGGTATTTAGGTTTGTAATCATCAGCAAGCGTCTAAAGACTCAGCTATGCCTTCAGACAGAGATAAAGTAGAACTGTTCTTTCTGTCTGTACTTTGAATTATGTCTGAAGTTTGTTAAAGTACTCTGCCTAGTCAGAAAATTTTGTTGGTATGGTTCAAGCATTTACATAATTGGTACTACTTACATCCAAATGAAAATTGTGATACCTTAAATGAGAAGGAAAATGATTCCCCCCCGCCCAGGAAAATGGTGATGGCAACTCAGGAATAAAACAGGGATTCTTGTGTAGAATAATTATTTCCTGTGTGCTGTCCAAGATCCATAGGTTATTATAATTGCAAAGGTGAATAAGATCAGTTGTGTTGATTAGTTTTAAACTACTCACATTATACGTTACAGACTATAATTGCCCTACACAGGCCAATACTCTTATTATCTTCATGATACTATAGAGTAATTAGACACCTGTCACCCAAGGTCACAGTAACCCAAGTGACTTGTCTTATGGTTCAACCTTGTGTGAGCTCATTCTTTTGACAGCTTGAAGTTCCTTCTCAGAAAACAGTCTTCACTTCTGTGTTATAGAGGTTAAAAACTGCACTATTGCCATGATTGCCTAGGTGCTTGGTAGAGCAGGCTCAGGGCTGGATGGCACATTCAGTTACCTAGCGCACTGTACTTGGGAAGGCCAGGGCTTAGTTGTTTGAGAGGTTATCATCTTGAAATATTTAATCATTTTAAACAAGTCTTTTATTCTACACTGGACCTCAAAAAACTCTGTGGCTGATATTTACACTTGAAGAAATTTCAAGGACTGAATGAATGACCTTGTTCCTTAGCACAAAAATCTCTGATACTTGAATATGAGACCCAGTAATAAGGCCCACAGGGAAGGCTCAGAGCCGGGTTTTCACAGTGTTGTGTCATACCTCCCTCATGGAAGTTCAAGTAAGAAATATTAAAATTATATTTAGTATAACAAATGCAGTTCCCTCTGATGCCAGAAGTTAAGGACATTTAGAATCTGTGTACTAAATGATGCTAACCCCTATCTTATGCTCTGCTAGGAGAAGTCCGTGAAACTGTAAGCAGATAAGCAGAGTGAGCCTGGTCACGTGGGAACCACTTCCTCCTAAGAACATTCCTGTCTCCTAAAACAGCTTCACACACATATTCTTGGCATATTGTGGGAAGAATGACCTAAGCATATTATCACTCAGAATGTATATCCTACCCCGTGCATTCTCTCAAAGGACGATTTGAGAATTCCTTTGATGCAGTGGATTCAGATAAGTCCAGAGTGTGTCCAAAGTTCATATACTCTAACGGGGTCTTTCAAATCCATTTCAAATACACTTTTCAGTGCTATACTAGTGATATATCTTCAAGGCTCTCATTAACACATCTGCCTATATAATATTGGTCTTCTTAAAGGAAATGCATTACATTTTGTGTCCAGTAGTATTTCATTCCTTTAGCATCGATATCAGCTGTGGTCTGAATGTTTGGCACAATAAATTTCCTACGATAGTAGCTTAGCAAGTGGAATTTAGGGAGGTGAGTGTGTTCTGTATCAAAGGCTATGAATGAAAAAAAAAGAAAAGAGGCTTCACAGAGGCCTCATGCCTCTTCCACTTGTGAGAACACAAGTGACAGGTGTGATCCGTGAGACAAAGTGGACCTTTCTCAGACAGACTGACAGAATAGGCTGGATGTCCTGCTTTTAATTATGCCATTTTATCACTGTAGAATCAGAGAATGATGCAGGGGCTGGTGGCATGGCTCAGCAGCTAACAAAACTTGCGGACAAGACTGAAAAATGGCAGCCAATCAAGTCATGAGACCTATATGGTTAAAGAGAGTGTGGCAGATGTCCTCTGACCTCCACAGCCCTGTCAGGGCTCAGATATCTACAAGAAGCACACAAGAGAGAGAGAGAGAGAGAGAGAGAGAGAGAGAGAGAGAGAGAGAGAGAGAGAGAGAGAGAGAAAGGAAGGTAGCAAAATAACCTTAAAAGGACAATCATGTTGGCATTATCAATAGAGCAGGCTACCAATAAATTTGCATTGGAAAAGTACAGAATGAAGATAGAAAAAGAAATCGCCTATATTTTGGAGTTGAGGCTAGCTTCATGATCATCTTGTCAAATTCTACCTTTCTTCAATCTAATCTGATAAAAAGAATCTCCAAGTAGGCACTAAGAGGGGACTAATTTTCTCTTTAAATTTAGTGACAACTACATGCTTTCTGTCAAACTTCTTCATTCAGTGTTGCTGTTGGAGCTCTCTAATTGCTTGAACACTCTGACTTCAGCTAAACTGAATGTTGATCCCTTATAAGCTTGAGTATAATATAGTCTCTACTTACATGAGGAACATAGCCATATACACATAATGCCTAGACACAGGCAATGCATATTACAGTTGGGAAGTCAACAGCCACTGAAATCTTGCATACAAATGCATTCCCAGGTTGGATGGAGTTTCACATTTAGCTAGCTCTTGTCATACCCAATGAGTCTAGTAATGTATTCAGACAAAGAAACTATATAGACAGAGTTTTCTAAATCCTAATATATTTGAACTTTTCCTATTTTTAATCTATTACCCTGTCTACACATTTCTTGATTTTCTTTAAAAAAACTTCTTGTTTGTTTTGTGGTACAACTTCATAGCTTCAAGGATATCAGGCAAATCATCTTTTAGACTAAATAACCTAAATAATAATTTGAAATCAGTGTACTATGCATATGTTTCTTAACTTTAAACAGTATCTACCTTCTTACTCTTGTATAGCTTCTTTGCAGTTTTGTGTTTTCCTGATTAATGTGCAACACGCAGTAGAAACATCCAATATGGCTGTGGTCTGTAAATTATGTCAACACAGAGGCACAATTCCCTAATATCAATACATTTTACACATATTACTATCTGTGCATTATTAGATTGTGATGGTATATTGTTGTCATAATCTAAAGCAGTGATTTTCAAGCTCCCTAATGATATAATCCTTTAAGATAGTTCCTTATGACATGACCCCAGGCATAACTTCTTCATATCTGTAATTTTCCTACTGTTATGAAATGTAATGTAAATATTTCATATGGAGAATATCTGATATAAAACCCAAGGTCATTCAACTGCAAAGGGTCACACTGACTATATTATTTTGATAAATGCTGACAAAGGTAGGGATCCAGCATTGCTATAGTCTTGAACATCAAGGAGTCCTCACTGGTTCTGATTTTATTTATCCCCTTAGTTTTCCTTCTAAAATGTAAGTGTTTGGGTTTTTTGTTGTTGTTGTTGCCAACTAGATTAACTTTCACCAAGTCATTTAGCTTACAAACTTGGTATCTCTGATTACAAAATAAAATATAATTATTATAATAAAATATAATCTCTGATTATAAAATAAAAATTGAAACAACAAACTAAAACTGAAATATAAAAAAATAACTTTTCATGAAACCCAAATCACAGCCCTAAATCACTTAAATAGTCAATTTTCTTAGCTAGCAGCAGAAGTTAATAAATGGCAGCTTGCTTCAGGTCATCCTGGTTATGTCCAGAGAGTCCTTGTGGCTTGATGTGAACCTAGTACTATAGGTACAGTGGTCCCTGAGATCTTTCTAATGATTTTACTTAGTATGTGGATGAGGTAAGCTTGTCATTATGTATTACGGCCAAACTCAGCTTGATCATAGAAATTATGACATACTTTGTACAAAAGCCACTCAGATTCCTTGATTGTCTATAGTTTTGCTAAAATGGTTTCTTACCATCAGATTGTAATTTTTGCAAATGACATCTTTTCTATTGTGATTTTAAAAAGATCCGAACATTCATTTAATCTCCCATTTTCTAAGTGCTCTCCTCCTCTCTTGCAACAGCTTAGAAGATGATATTTGCATTTATAGTCTCTTTAGCATCTTATTATGTGCTTCCCTCTGAGTTGCTCACTCGAAATTGAAATATTAAGTTATTTTATCACTTATTTGTTGCGACAAGTACACTTTATATTAAACATTATTGTCCCGACTCTAGAAAACTAAACTAAAATTAGATTGGGAACAAGGAGTATCTTCCTCTTGGGGCTGTCACTTCTTGAGACCTGAGCTCCTTCTGGGATACTTTCTAAGCTAATCTCTCTGGCATCAGCATACTCTAAGTTCTTTGTGAGAGGACATTTCTTTTTCTATCTTACAAAGACCTTGAAAATGAAAGGTTTTGTTCAATATTGCTGACATGTTATACAAAGAAATGTTCTAAATTTTATATAAATGGAGCCCTTAAAATTGGGACAGGAAAGGAAGCTCTATTTTAATTTTCATTTACTTCACATTCTTCTCACTGCCTCCTCCCATTCACCCCTTTCCCACAATCCTTAACCATCATCCCTGCCCTTATCCCCCCTGAGCAAATGGGGGGTCCCATGAGCATCCCCCCCAACCTGTCACTTAAAGTCTCTGCAAGGCTAGGTACTTCTCCTACTGAGGCCAGATATGAAAGCCCAAATGGAAGAACATACCCCACATACAAACAATAGCTTTTAGGATAACCCCCTTTCTAGTTGTTCAGAACTCACATGAAGAACAAGCTGCACATCTGCTACATATGTGCAGTGATGCCTCATTCCATCCCAGGTATATTTTTTGGTTGGTGGGTCTGACTCTGGGAGCAACAAGGGTCCAGGTTAGTTGACTCTGTTGGTTTTCCTGTGGAGTTCCTATCCCTTTCCTGGCCTGTAAACCTTCCTCCTAGTATTCCTCAAGAGTCTCCAACCTCTATCCACTGGTTGGCTGTGGGTGTCTGTATCTGTCTGAGTCAGATGCTGGGTGGAATCTCTCAGAGAACAACATACAGAGTATCAATAATAGACTTAGGGATTGGTGCTTGCTCATATGATAGGTTATTGATTCTATTCCCTCAATCTCTGCCTGCATTACTTGTAGGTCTCTGAGGACTCTTTTCTTTATATTAAAAAACAATACAAAACATTCTACATGTAAAAATTAAATTTTATTAATTTTGGACATTTTTATTGCTAGAGGAAAATTCCCTAGCATTCCAATTTTACACATTCCAATATTTGAAAAAGAACTGGAGGAAGCCTGCTACATATTAGAATACGAATGTTTATATTTTCAGTTTGATCAGTCCAGGTTGTTTAACCGAATAGTTAAACCTGAATTTTGGCTAGTTATTTTAAAGATGACTTCAAATACTTTATGGAACATTAATTATTCAATGTTGAGTGTTGAGCAGATGAAAAGGTGTCTAGTAGAAGATATATAGCATGGTAGAAAATATAACAACATTGTTTAGAATTCAGCACTCAAAAATAAATCAAAGTGATAGATACAGCAGTCATTTCATTCTTCTGTATGTAGACATCCATTTTACCCAATACCTTCAATTGAAAATACTTTCTTTTTGAGAGTCTATGGTTTTGGCATCTTTCACAAATAGTAAGTTGATGCAGTAATGTGTAGTTATGTTTATATCTTCAATTCTGTTCCATTGGTCTACTTATCTGCTTTTTGCTAGTAATCTTCTGTTGTCATTGCTATGGTTTTATGATGTATCTCTAAAAAAGGAAGTCTCTCCAGCTTCGGTCCCTGTGCTCAAGATAGCTGATGTAACCAGCCTCTTAGAATGAACAACTAAGAGGTTCTCAGCATCACCAGTGTGAAAAAGACATTGTGTGACTATTCCAACTGTATATTGCAAATAAATCAATAAATCTTTATATATATATATATATATATATATATATATATATATATATATATTCATGTATGAATTTTGTTATTTGTTGGTGGTAGCTCATTGCATGTGCTTGCATGGAATTTCAAATTTTGTTTTTCATTTGATACCCTCATTATAATGTCTGTTATGCCTTTACATATGTGTGTTTCTCTTTCTCTCTCTCTCTCTCTCTCTCTCTCTCTCTCTCTATATATATATATATATATATATATATATATATATATATACATATACATATACATATATATATACATAATGAATGCTGTATTTATGAGATTTTCATAATTATTTGAAGATATTTTTTAAATTAAATAGTAATTTATAGTTGATTTACTTTTTTATGTATAGATATTTCATTTTGAAAAAATTCTGATTTCAATTAAACAGGAACATCTCATATGTCTTACCACAAATCAGCCTTATGTAAAGTATCATGTCCTATGCTTGTCTAATGCAGTTGAAAAGATACTTGGGAGCTAAGATCATTTGAGAATGTATTGCATTTCCCAATTTATATCCATTTCATTTGGTTCCTGACAAAATGTCTATAATTCTTTTGTTCTACTCCTCTGGGAAGCCCACACTGCTTCTCCAGAGTCAGTCCTTGGATATACCACTATGTCCTATTGCTTCTTGTTTTTGAGCTCATGACAAAAGTTGACATGTTTAATTGCCTTTTCTGAATGTAGGTCTTTTAAATATGTTGTAATGTCCTTAAGAGGAAACACAGAGAATTTTGTTTGTGACATCAAATCCCTATAGTGTGTTTAGTGTAGAGTAAGCACTAAGTAAAATTGTGTGCATTTTTAGCTCTGGTGTTTTGATTTTCTCAACAAAGCAGAAGAAAATTTATAGCTTGACTGCATTTTGACAGATTAGAAATTCTTGACCCCTTCTTAAAGGAAAATAGAATCCTTCATTGCTATTCCCTGTGCCTATGTAGATTACACTATATTCTCTGAAGCATGAAGTATGAGTGTGTTGTGCATGGTATAGAGTAAAACGCTTGAAGCTTTTTCAAATCAATCAAATTACTTTCTTTTGTTTATATGCTGTCATTAACCTGTGTCTGTTGCTTATATAATTTTTATAATTTTGATTTATCTTGACTATGTTTGCATCATTTTCTCTATGATTAGATTTGATTTGGCTAACAAAAGAAATGCAAGTGGAAAAAACAGCGTTGCTATGTATGCATTTTTTTAAGATACTTTGAAACCAACTTAATGGGCTTACCAAACACTATGGTAACAAACCATTGTCACTCATTTCTACTGGAGGATATTTACATAAAACAACCAAAGTCACTTGTTCTTGTTTCAACATTAATACATTATTATATAATTAAATATTTGTGTGAAATAAAAACTGAAGGAATTTTATGATGTGGTTGTTTCAACAGATTTCCAGCCCATGTTCTTTTAATTTTCTTGACTAATTGCTGATCTTGAATAAAAGCTGATCTCAGGGAGTGAGTAGGTAGGGGAGCAGGGCGGGGGAGGGTATAGGGGACTTTTGGGATAGCATTTGAAATGTAAATGAAGAAAATATCTAATAAAAATAAAAAATTAAAACACATTTAAAAAGCTGATCTCAGTAACAAGAAAAAATTCAAGAGACAGACCTGAAAGACCAATTTGCTTATGATGCAATTTCAGACAACTTCTTATATATATTAGCCATAATTCCCACTCTGTATGTTTGCCTTGTTTGTACAGAGTTTAAGGGCTGAATCTTAGCATGTTTTTCAAGGTTTCTTTAACCAAGTCATGCAATTATTCATCTGGTCATCAACATTAAAAACAATGAAATATCCTGCAGTTTAAACAAAGTATGTATTGGGTTTGTCGTTACCACATATAAAAGGCAGTGCCATCGCAAGTAGGCTCAGTGGGCAGAAGTGTGGATTGCCGGAGATAGATTGCCTCTTATGTGATACTATTCATACTGAGAACAGCACATATATATCTGCATGTGCACATGTGTATTTATGTGGAGGCCACCATGAGCAGTTCTGCAGCTTTTAATGTTCCACAATCGTAGACTAAAAAATGAAATAAAATCGAACATCTGTCTTTATCTCACTGTTTCTCTCTTCATGCAGATCAAAAAACACAAGCTCTTGCTGTAATGAGGTCCATTCCAGGATGGACTGTATACCTTCAAATTCGTGCTGAAATAAACCCTCCTTTTCAGAGGCTTTTGCTATGATATTTTGAATAGTTATTTTATTTATTGTGTATATGTAGTTTTCAGTGTATGTATGCAGTTTGAGAAGAGGTCAAAAGAGGGCATTAGATCAATGAAACTGAGCCTCAGGCAGTTATGAACCCCTCTATGATTGCTTTCTTAAGAAGACGTTTCAGAATGAAATGCTAGCTATCCTTTTCCTGTTGGGCAAAGAGAGTGGGGGGAAGGAGTTTCAAAAGTCAGCTGTGCTTATCACTTTAGACAGGAACAGACAGTAAAGGCTTCCTCCAAGTTCTTTCTTGTGTATAATCCTCAGTACCCTTGTGCCTCTAGAACATATTTGATGAGCATTTCCCAACTGAGGTACACACAGCTTGAGGAAAGATCATAGAAGGGCATCAAATCACTGGAACTGGAGCCTCGGGCAGTTATAAACTACTGAATGCATATGGGGGGGCCCAACCCTTCACCTTCTGTAAAAGCACTAACTGCTCCGATCCTTTGAGCCATCACTCCAGGCCTTTGCATTTTACCCCAACAGTGAAAGCAATGGAGACAAACCATTCAGTGAAATTTCCTACTTTTTTATTGGATATTTTATTTATTTACTTTTCAAACGTTATCGCCTTTCCCAGTTTTTCCTCCCCCTGTTTCTATGAGGGTGCTCCCCAACCTACCTATCTCCTCTTGCCTCCCCGCCCTGGCGTTCCCCTACACTGGGGCATATAAAGTTTGCAATACCAAAGGGCCTCTCTTCCCAATGATGGCCGACTAGGCCATCTTCTGCTACATATGCAGCTAGAGACACGAGCTCTGGGGGTTCTGGTTAGTTCATATTGTTGTTCCTCTTATAGGGTTGCAGAACACATTCACTTTTGATGCTTGACTAAATTCCTCACTTACCAACCTCAGTATTGTAGTACATTGGCATTTATCTAGCAATGGTATCCCCAGTTTTGTTTTCCAATTTCTTATTATTATCTACCCACTGAGTCCCAAAATGCTTCATGGCAATAAATACTGTTCCTTGCTTTTCCTTTCCATGTTTGATACTAAACCCAGTTCACAATCTCTCTCTCTCTCTCTCTCTCTCTCTCTCTCTCTCTCTCTCTCTCTCTCTCATCTGTCTCTCCTACCAAAAGAAAAAAAATGTTATTTTAGAAAGTCTCTACTATTGTTTGAATATGTCATCTACTATTAACTAATGGTACATGTCAAATGTACCGAGATATTTAATGCAACTATGGTGTTTAAAATCTGGACATGGACAAAGAATTATAATTAAACAAGTCCATTAGGGTAAAGTTCATGTGATTAAAAACCAATGACTTCATAAGATGGGAGTAGAAGGTCTGAAAAAAAATATCCATGCAGAATCCCCATTTCCTGGCATGCTGTGTGCTGTGCTGCCTTGGTAGCCCATAGCAAAGTGGTCATTGCCATTTTTGTACCCTCAACTTCTAAGCTGATATTACTTTTCTTATCGCTGTGTCAAAAAGCTAAGCTGCTTAAGCTAAATACTTGGAAGAGGAAAGATATATTTTGGATCACTGTTTCAACAATTTCAGGCCATCATGAGATGAAAATGGCAGAGCATATTGAAACATATCACTAATGCCATAAAGAGAAAAAAAAAAAAAAAACAAGAAGAAAAGCAGGAGAGAACAAGTGAAGATATTACAGGCTCTCTACTGTCTGGTTTGCTCCCTTAGCCTATGGAATCATTCTGTTTATAGTCAGGAGATATTACAGGCTCCCTTCTGTCTTCTTTGCTCCCTTAGCCTATGGGATCATTCTGTTCATAGTCAGGAGATATTACAGGCTCCCTTCTGTCTGCTTTGCTCCCTTAGCCTATGGGATCATTCTGTTCATAGTCAGGAGATATTACAGGCTCCCTTCTGTCTGCTTTGCTCCCTTAGCCTATGGGATCATTCTGTTCATAGTCAGGAGATATTACAGGCTCTCTTCTGTCTGCTTTGCTCCCTTAGCCTATGGGATCATTCTGTTCATAGTCAGGAGATATTACAGGCTCCCTTCTGTCTGCTTTGCTCCCTTAGCCTATGGGATCATTCTGTTCATAGTCAGGATTGTCTTTCCTACATCATTACTTTCTCCCTAGAAAGAATATCATGGAAATACCAAGACACATGGGTTGTTTATTTTATTAAAAAGTCTTAAATATAATAAAGTTGGGAATCAAGGTTAAGCATCACAGGTTTTTAGAACTCTGAGTCAAACAATATTCTTTGTAAATTAGCATTCTTCCAGTATTTTATTATAATTTAAAGGAAGTAATGTACCACCACCGAGAAAAGGCATTCTTGGTGTTTTTTTTTTAACAAGTGCCTGGAATTGTTTCGTTTTCCTTTAAGAGTACCACAGAGCATGATCCAAGAAAGCATGAATTCAGTTTCATAAATACCATGTATTCCTAAGAAAATTCCAAGAATAAACCTACTGATGACTATCTTTTCCTTGGAAAGTACAAACAAAAGAGCTCAACAGAATTTAGTGTTATTTCTTATCAGCATTATCAAATAGAACAAGACAAACAAATAAGCTAAAAGAAGTAAAATGTATCATTTATTCTAATTCCTGGAATACACTATTATGGAAAGAGATGCAGAGGGAAAGGGAAGAACAAAAGAGTAAGAAGTGAGAGAAATCATGGTATATATTTAAATAAACTCAGTTTGATGCATATCATTTCTTAGAAAGTTGCTCAAAGGCAACTCCATAACTAAGGGGATAAATAGGAAACTAAATATTCCTAAAGGACAGTCTTTACATTTTATGAGTGAAATTAATTGTAATTGTTATGTGTAACATGTTATAAAGTGAGCCCACAGTGAGATAACAATGCTTTGGAAAAAGATGTGAACTCTCTAAGAAAGTTCACTTTATAGGGTATAAAAGTATGTGGAAATTGATATGTTGGTACTTTAAAATCATGCAGTCTTGTGAAATATAACTACATCAGAATAGAGATTAGCATTATAATTAGTTATGGCCAGGACATATCAGATTAAAAATTGATAAATTGAGCTATAAAAAGTACACATGAAGTTGGGTTGCAGATATATTGGGGAAAGAAATTTAGGTTGAAACATGTATGAAATTTTCAAAGAATATATAAAATTGATAAAAAATACGAATATCTTTATTTTCTAGGAAATGCCTCAAAGATTCACTTTTAGGCTTGTATGAAACTGACATTTGAAGAATGAATATATCCAGAAGAGCCTGTCTCATCCTGTCACTGAGAAATTAGTGTCACAAAATAAAATTCCTCCATAGGAAACATAATTCCATCCTTCATATAAAAGAAACACGCCAACACTTAATACATAAAATATCTGTGAAAATGAATGACAACCTCATTATTTTAGCATTCAATAAACAAGCAGTCTCTCCCTTGGGTGACCCTATATCCCCCACGACTACCCAACGTTTTGGACTTCCTGTGTTTTGAAATTTTTATTTTCTTGGTGCTCTCCATTCCCTCCGGCTCCTAAAATCTCACCACCTTACCACCCCATCTCTGTAGAGTTTTCTGAACCCTGAGGGGAGGAATTTGATGGAGACGTGCCATTTGGGGCTGACCATTCCAAGGTCTCTAAAGCTCTCCGTATTGTCCCTCTGTGGGTCTTTGTATTTGTTTCTGCCTGCTGCAGGAAATTATTTCTGATGATGACTGAGCTGATCTGAAGATACCGATGCCATTAGGAGTCATTATTTGCTCCGTTCCTTTATCAGATTTATTAGTCACCCCTAGGTATCTACTCACTATAATTCTCACTAGATTGAAGCGAAGGAAAAAGAGGAAACACTGGGTTGGACAATAGAGTTCCCTCACCCTGCATGCTACAGATACTTAGCATTCGGTACCTCTTACAAAGCTTTCTTGTTATTTTTGTTTCTTTACTTGTTTTTACTTGAGTTTCTTTTACTTTTTTTGTATTTTTAAAATTAATTATTTTATTTATATATGTTCCAACTGTTGTCCTCAATTCTAGTCTGCCTGTCAGAGTTCTTCACTTCATCATCCCTCCCATTTGCCTCTGAAAGGGTGCCTTCCTCCAAAGACCACAACCTTCTTCACCTAGGCAACACATCTCTATAAGATTAGGCAAATCCTCTCCCATTGAGATCAGATAAGGCAATTCTCTGATACATTTGTGCTAGGTGGCCTCAGACAAGCCCCATGCATTTTCTTTGGTTGATGGCTTAGCCTCTGGGAGCTCTCAGGGGTCCAGGTTAGTTGAGACTGCTGGTCTTCCTATGTGGCTGCCCTTCTTTTCAGCTTCTTTCATCCTTCCCTTTATTCAGCCATAAGGATCCCTGACTTCAGTTCAGTGGTTGACCAGATTACTGTAAGTATATGCACCTGTCTCAGTCAGCTTCAGGTAAAGCCTCTCAAAATCAAAGCATGCTAGGGGTCCTGTCTGCAAGCACAGCATAGCAACATTAATAGTGTCAGGTTTGGGGCCCATGGGATGGATCTCAACTTGGGCCGGTCACTGGATGACCTTTTCTTCAGTCCCTGCTCCATTTTTGTGCCTGCATTTCCTTCTCTTTCTTTCTTCTTTCTTTTATTTTTGTTGTTTGTTTGTTTGTTTGTTTGTTTTGAGTCAGGCTTTCTCTGTATAGTCCTGGCTGTCCTGGAACTCACATGGTGGACCAGGCTGGCCTCAAACTCAGAAATCCGGCTGCCTCTGACTCCTGCATTTCTTTTAGAAGGGAACAATCCTGGGTCAAAAATTTTAAGGTGGGTTAGTGACCTATGCCTCCACTGGGGAGGGGGGTTATCTATATACTAAAGGTGGTCTCCTCAGGTTTTATCTCTCCACTGTTGGGCATTTCCACTATCGTCACCACCACTGAGTCTTGGAAACCTATCACATCCCAGATCTCTGGAAATTTCAAGAGGTTGCACCTACTCATGGAGGCTGCCTATTTCCATTAATTTTTCTGGTCCTCTGGTATCTTCTCCTGTCTCCTCCATACTTGATTCTGCCTCCCTTTGCCCCTCCACTTGCCCTCTTTCATTGAAGTCCTTCTTTTCCTCTGCCTTATGTGATTTTTTTTTATCCTCCTATGCAGGATTGATGCATCCTCACTTGGGCCTTCCTTCTTGTTAAACTTCTCACAGTCTGTGGGTTGTACCATGGGTATTCTGTACATTTTGGAAAATATTCACTTAGTGAGTCCATACCATGCATGTCCTTTTGCATCTGGATTACCTCACTCAGAGTGATTTTTTTCACATTCTATCTATTTGCATGCAAAATTCATGATGTCCTCATTTTTAATAGCTGGATACTATTCCATTAAGTAAATAAACCACATTTTCTGTGTCCACTCTTCTTTGGTTGAGGGACTTCTTGGTTGTTTCTAGTTTCTGACTACTATGAATAATGTTGCTAGGAACAAAGTGGAAAATCAATCCTTATGATATGTTGGAGCATGTTTTGGGTTTATGCCCATGGAGCCTGTTTACGAACCTAGTCTGTTAGCCTATGTCCTCTTAGAGGGGAGTTTAATCCATTGATGTCAAGAGATATTAAAAACACATGAATGTTAGTTTCTGTTATTTTTGTTGTTGAAGGTGGTATTATGCATGTGGGTGATTCTTTTCTTTGGGGTTTGTTGTAAGATTATTAATCTCTTATATTTTCTTGTGTATAGTTATCTTCCTTGTGTTGGGGTTTTCCTTCTAGTATCCTCTTTAAGGCTTGATTAGTAGAAAGATATTGGTTCAATTTGATTTTGTCATGGAATGTCTTGGTTTATCCATCTATGGTGATTGAGATTTTTTCTTATTTTCTTTCTTTTTTACATTTTTATTAGATATTTTCTTCATGAGTATAGTAGCCTGGGCTGACATTTCTGGTCTCTTAAGGTCTGTATGACATCTGTCTATGATCTTCTGGCTTTTATCATATCTGTTGAGAAGTCTGGTGAATACTGATAGGTCTGCCTTTAGATGTCATTTAGCCTTTTTTCCTTACAGCTTTTAATATTTTTTATTTGTTTTGTACATTTAGTGCTTGGTTATTATATGTTAGGAGGGTTTTCTTTTTTGGTCCAATCTATCTGGTGTTCTGTAGGATTCCTGTATGTTTGTAGCCATCTCTTTCTTTAGTTTTATCATTCTATGATTTTTTGAATATGTTTTATGGTCAGTTGAACTGAGAATCTTCACCCTCCTCTATTCTTAATCTTCTTAATTTTGGTCTTTTCATTGTATCCCAAACTTCCTGAAGGTTTTGGTTTGGGACTTTTTACACATTGTATTTTCTTTGACAGATGTATCTATATCTTCTATGGTATCTTCTATTCCTGAGATTCTCTCTTCCATATCTTGTATTCTTGTATCTGTAGTTCTTCATCTCTTTCCTAAGCTTTATATCTCCAGGGTTATCTCCATGTTTATTTCTTTGTTGTTTATATTTCCCCTTTTAGGTCTTGGGCCTTTTTATTCAATTCCTTCACCTGTTTGATTGTCTTTTCCTGTATTTCTTTAAGGGATTTATGAAGTAGAAACTTTAGGGTTCTTTGGAAAGTCAGTTGTGTTTGATGGTGTTTTGCTGGGGCAACATTTTGGGGGAAACCTTTTGGTGATGAAGAATTCTTCCCTACTGACATGCATGCATTGGTCTGCCTTATATTTCTTAGTTAAGCTATTTATCACTCATTTGCTGAGGCAAGGCATGTAATGAGGCAAGGCCAGGTGAAGACATGTGATGTTTGGGGGGAGGGTAAATATGACTCAAAGGACTGCGAGAGGAGCTTTGCTATGTATATAGATTATTTAACTGTGCAATGCTTCACTTCTTGCTCTCCAGTCTTCACTGTTCTTAGCTTCGCTGAGAGAGGCACAACCAAGAACTTTTCCTTGCTCTGGTCCTTCCTGCTGACTCATACTGGTTTAGCAGAGGCCTGGCTGTTCCTGCTAAGTCATGCCACTGCTGCTACTATCCTAACACTAATGGACTAAATTGCTGGTACATCTATGAAGTATGTGCTGATCATTTGAGCTGTCACTGCTGACCTATGAAATGAACTGCTGATTTCCTGACAGTGCAGTTGGGATTTGCTCCCAAGAACCATTTCTAAACAGGTCCACTTCCCCTATACCCTTTCATTACCATTACCTCTGGTGGGTCGTGGGCAATATCATTCACCAAGAAAACATGAGAGATCAAAGTTAGCTTCATCTGTTTTTTTTTTTGTTTTTTGTTTCTTTGTTTGTTTGTTTTGTTTCTGCCTATTCCTATTCTTCAATTCAGCAGCTTCTCATGGCTTTGTTACTAAGAATATGGACTACTTTTGTGTACGTATGTTGATATATGGTGATATTATTTCT
This sequence comes from Mus minutoides, assembly GCA_902729485.2. Classification (NCBI taxonomy): domain Eukaryota; kingdom Metazoa; phylum Chordata; class Mammalia; order Rodentia; family Muridae; genus Mus; species Mus minutoides. Next base: position 77,571 of record CACVCL010015029.1, on the reverse strand, counting down.
ATTAACCATATGGTCAATAAGAAAATTGTGTGTTGCAGAGATTTGTGTAGCCCCAGAATAACTCTAGCTCATGCTGCCACCCAGGCTTAACTTGGTTTCAGTTGATTTTATATTTCTGCTATGTTGCTTTCCTTATTAAGTACTGTTCTTTTTATTGTTTTCTTATTAGGGTCATTTTCCATTGCCTATTAGGTAGCATGTACATGACTGACCAATATTTGTGACTCATATTGGCTCAAAGAGAGCCATTCAAAAGAATTAACAATTTTGTACATATCTGCTGAGGAAACTGTAGTAAGCTATAATGCCTAATTATACCCTGAGATTGGCTCTACCAGGGGTATCCATTGTGTCTCTGTGTGTGTGTGTGTTTGTTGTGTGCTTGCTAAATATTAATATCACTCACACAGGTGATATTCGGTCATTAATACTCAGCACATGTCCATAACACATATATTATGCTAGGGTATTGCTATCCATTTAGTTATACAATATTTGTTTGGGTAATAAGGCCAGAGAGTTTATCTACTTTTTAAAGCTACCAAACGTTAATCTCTAGCTTTTACAAATGGCAGACAGCTACTGATCAAATGTAGTTGATAGCACATGTTCATTCAAAGATTAATAAGACTTAATTATCCACATTAGTTCAAAGTGTATTTGTTATCACGCTTAATTATGTCCAAAGCTATGGGAAAATTTAAATCAAATATTCAGAACGAATTGCCTACTTTCATTGTTATCTAATGTTGAAACACTGAAAACACATCAAAAATGCTTTCTGTCATACAGCTCTTTTACTTCCTCAGTTAGAGTCATATCAATGTATTTTATATTATTTGTGACTATTGTGAAGGGTGATGTTTTCATAATTTCCTTCTCAGCCTGTTTATCCTTTGTGTAGAGAAAGGCAATTGATTTGTTTGAGTTAATTTTATATCCAGCTACTTCACTGAAGCTGTTTATCAGGGCTAGGAGTTCTCTGGTGGAAATTTTAGGGTCACTTATATATACTATCATATCATCTGCAAATAGTGATATTTTCACTTCTTCCTTTCCAATTTGTATCCCCTTGACTTCCTTTTGTTGTCTAATTGCTCTGGATAGGTCTTCAAGTACTATATTGAATAGGTAGGGAGAAAGTGGGCAGCCTTGTCTAGTCCCTGATTTGAGTGGGATTGCTTCCAGCTTCTCTCCATTTACTTGGATGTTAGCTACTGGTTTGCTGTAGATTGCTTTTATTATGTTTAGATATGGGCCTTGAATCCCTAATCTTTCCAAGACTTTTATCATGAATGGGTGTTGGATTTTATCAAATGCTTTCTCAGGATCTAACAAGATGATCATGTGGTTTTTGTCTTTGAGTTTGTTTATATAGTGGATTACATTGATGGATTTCTGTATATTAAACCATCCCTGCATCCCTGGAATGAAGCCTACGTGGTCATGATGGATGAATGTTTTGATGTGTTCTTGGATTCTGTTAGTGAGAATTTTATTTAGTATTTTTGCATCAATATTCATAAGGGAAAGTGGTCTGAAGTTCTCTATCTTCGTTGGGTCTTTATGTGGTTTAGGTATCAGAGTAATTGTGGCTTTGTAGAATGAATTGTGTAAAGTACCTTCTGTTTGTGGAATAGTTTGAGAAGAACTGGAATTAGATCTTCTTTGAAGGTATGATAGAACCCTACACTAAACCCATAGGGTCCTGAACTTTTTTTGGTTGGGAGACTATTAATGACTGCTTCTATATCTTTCTTTTTATTTCTTTTATTTGATATTTACTTTATATACATTTCTTTCTTTCTTTCTTTTCTTTATCTTTTTTATTATATATTTTATTATATATTTTCTTTATTTACATTTCAAATGGTATTCTGAAAGTACCCTATACCCTCCCCCCTGCCGCCCTACTCCCCTATCCACTCACTCCCACTTCTTGGCACTGGCATTCCCCTGTACTGGGGCATATAGGAGATATAGGACTGTTTAGGTCATTAATATGATCCTGATTTAACTTTGGTACATGGTATCTATCTAGGAAGTTTTCCATTTCATCCAAGTTTTCCAGTTTTGTTGAATATAGCCTTTTGTAGAAGGATGTGATGGTGTTTTGGATTTCCTTAGAATCTGTTGTTTTCTGATTTTATTATCTTTTCTTTTCTGATTTTGTTAATTAGGATACTGTCCCTCTGCCCTCTAGTTAGTCTGGCTAAGTGTTTATCTATCATGTTGATTTTCTCAAAGAACCAGCTCCTGATTTGGTTGATTCTTTGAATAGTTCTTTTTGTTTCCACTTGGTTGATTTCTGCCCTAAGTTTGATTATTTCCTGCCCCTGTCTACTCCTCTTGTGTGAATTTGCTTTCTTTCATTCTATAGCTTCTAGGTGTTCTGTCAAGCTGCTAGTTTATGTTCTCTCTAGCTTCTTTTTGGAGGCACTCAGAGCTATGAGTTTTCCTCTCAGGAATGCTTTCCTTATGTCCTATAAGTTTGGGTAAGTTGTGGCTTCATTTTCATTAAACTCTAAAAAGTCTTTAATTTCTTTCTTTATTTCTTCCTTGACCAAGGTATCATTGAGGAGACTGTTGTTCAGTTTCCACTTGAATGTTGGCTTTGTATTATTTATGTTGTTCTTGAAGATCAGCCTTAGTCCATGGTGATCTAATAAGATGCATGGGAAATTTTCAAAATTTTTGTATCTGTTGAGGCCTGTTTTGTGATCAATTTTGGAGAAGTGCTGAAAAGAAGGTATATCCTTTTGTTTTAGGATAAAATGTTCTGTAGAAATCGGTTAAGTCCATTTGTTTCATAACGTCTGTTAGTTTTACTGTATCTCTGTTTAGTTTCTGTTTCCAGGATCTTTCCATTGATGAGAGTGAGGTGTTGAAATCTCCCACTATTCATTTGACAGCAGATGCTGGCAAGGATGTGGAGAAAGAGGAACACTCCTCCATTGTTGGTGGGATTGCAAACTTGTATAACCACGCTGGAAATCAGTCTGGTGGATCCTCAGAATATTGGACATAGCACTACAGGAGGAGCAAGCAATACCTTTCCTGGGCATATATCCAGAAGATGGTAATAAGAACACATGCTCCACTATGGTCAAAGCAGCCTTATTTATAATAGCCAGAAGCTGGAAAGAACCCAGATATACCTCAACAGAGGAATGGATACAGAAAATGTGGTACATTTACAAAATGGAGAACTACTCAGCTATTAAAAACAATGAATTTATGAAATTCCTAGGCAAGCAGATGTATTTGGAGGATATCATCCTCAGTGAGCTAACCCAATCATAAAAGAACTCACATGATATGTATTCACTGATAAGTGGATATTAGCTCAGAAACTTAGAATACCCAAGATACAAATTGCAAAACCCATGAAACTCAAGAAGAAAGAAGACCAAAGTGTGGACACTTTGCCCCTTCCTAGAATTAAGAACAAAACACCCCTGCAAGGAGTTACAGAAACAATGTTTGGAGCTGAGATGAAAGGATGGACCATCCAGAGACTGCCCCACCCGGAGATCCATCTGATAATCAGCTACCAAAGGCAGACACTATTGCATAGGCCAGCAAGTTTTTGCTGAAAGGACCCTGATATAGCTCTCTCTTGTGAGGCTATACCAGTGCCTGGCAAACACAGAAGTGGATGCTCACAGTCAGCTATTGGATGGAACACAGGGCCCCCAATGGAGGAGCTAGAGAAAGTACCCAAGGAGCTGAAGGGGTCTGCATCCCCATAGGTGGAACAACTATATGAACTTACTAGTACTCTCAAAGCTCGTGTCTCTAGCTGCATATGTAGCAGAAGGTGGCCTAGTCGGCCATCATTGGCAAGAGCGGCCCCTTGGTCTTCCAAACTTTATATGCCCCAGTACAGGGGAACACCAGGGCCAAGAAGTGAGGGTGGGTGGGTAGTAGAGGAGGAGGGTGGGTGGTATAGGGGACTTTTGGGATAGCATTTGAAATGTAAATGAAGAAAATACATAATTAAAAAATGGAAAAAAAAAAAGAATGCTTTCTGTCAGTCTCATTTGGCACAAATATAATTGTGTAACAGACATATCTATTTTTCACCATTATATTTTATTAGATATTTTATTTATTTTCATTTCAAATGTTAACCCTTTTTCTGGTTTCCCCTCTAAAAATCACCTATCCTCTCCCCCTCCTCCTGCTCACCAACCTACCCTCTCCTGCTTCCTGGTCATGGAATTCCCCTACACTGGGACATCAAGCCTTCACAGGACTAAGAGCCTCTACTCCCATTGATGTCCAACAAGGCCATCCTCTGCTACATATACAGTTGGAGCCATGGGTCCCTCCATATGATGGTTTAGTCCCTGAGAACTCTGGGGGTACTTGTCAGTTCATATTGTTTTTTTCTCCTATGGGGCTGCAAACCCCTTCAGCTCCTTGGGTCCTTTCTCTAGATCCTCCATTGGGGACCCTGTGCTCAGTCAATTGGTTTGCTGAGGGCATCCACCTCTGTATTTGTCATTCACATACATGTCATTCACATACATTCACATACTCTTCAGTCTCTGTGCAACCAGATTCTGAAATATCTTAGTTTACTGTTTGTTTGTATTACAATTTTGAGTATAATATATTCGATTATGTCAAGCAAACAGGCGACAGGAAAGAAGGATTAAAACCTATAACTGAGGACATGATGGAAAGGAAATTCTCTAGGTTCATTCTCCTTTCTCCTCTACATTAATCAAGTTCACTGGTCTTTTGCTATGCCTCTTTTCCCTAGTACCAATCATACTCTTTTTTATTTCTCAAATTATTGTATGAAGTTAATAGAAAGCATTTCATAATGGAATATCATATCCTTTAAAATTAACAGGAGATAGTAACACAAAAGCACTCATCGAGATTCTGAAGTAACTGCTCAGTATATGCAAACCCTTCTCAGGGATTCCATCAATGCCTCAGAGTATTTATTGCGGTGTTTTAAACTGTCTGTAAGGTTGCCTTGCAAGTATAATCTCAGCTTCATTGTTGCAGCTTCAGATTTACCTCATCTGTAGTCTAGTATCTTCCACAGGCTCTGACCTTGCCTTCACAGTAATATGGGAGCACCACAGAAGAAGTGATGCTTCAAGGATAATTTTGAAATTGCCTTTGCACCTTGTGCTGTCTCTGAAGTAGAAACTACCATCGCAATGCAAGCTGCGATTTGCCACCAGAAGGCATTTGCTCATTTCTACAATGCAAATAGCTAAAAATGCATTCAAAGAGAGTAAGATCTGAGTAGAGCACACTTATGTATGCATTACTGCTTGTCTATTGGATCCCAGAACTGGAGAGTGCAATAAGAAGACTCTTTTCATTCATAATGTGTGGCATAATTCTCTAGTCTGCTAGAAGGGTTATGAAATCAGATTCTCCATATGATAGTGCTTTTTATAGTCACGTGTAAGAACTTGGCACAGCTTTGCTGAATGCTGGCTTATTCTTCTGAGAATAAATTTTATGTAGTTCACCGAAATTTGATTACTAATTTACATAAACTTCACTTATACTTGCTTCAGATTTTTATATCTGTTTTCTGACACCCATGGAGAAAGGAAATGTAATATTCTGGAATAAAATTCTATTTTAAAAACAAGCTGTCCTTAAATAATTTAATAAAAGTACTCCCTCATTTATTTACAACTTTGATGTCCTGTGTACATTCACATTCAGTTAGTTAAAGATAATACAGCTAAAAACTTTAATGCTTTATCCTTACACGTAGAGTGGTTCTGACCTCACACTCATTTCTTATCTTTTCCTTGGGACAGACTAGAGGATACAACATTCTTCATTTTATCAAAAAACCTCCAGATGCTTCCCCTAGTTAGTACATTTTATTGGGTCTCTCTGCATGTGGAGGGTTACTTTAATGACAAAAATAAAATTCTCATCCTTTCTCTTCCTATGTGTCCTTTAATATCTGTATGTAAGCTTTTTCTTGTCTGCCATAGACACAGCAGACTTATTCTTAGTACCATTATGTTTAATTTCATCTTTGAAGGCCCTACTGTCCCATTTTTAAGAAATTTATTTTTTGAGATTATAATATAACTACCTCATTTCTTTCTTCCCTTTCTTCCCTCAAATCCTCATTCANATATATATATATATATATATATATATATATATATATATATATATATATATATATATTCATCTTTGCTCCTTCAAATTCATGGTCTCCTTTTTAAAACAATTGTTATCTCATGCATATATGTATATACATATAAATATACTAGTGAATATAACCTGTTCTGTCTTTATAATGTCACATCTACGTATTCTTTCAGTATGACCATTTGCTATTTGATAACTAAAGGTTGTGCTCTTCCATGGGAAGGCTAGTTCTCCTACTCCCAGAATTTTTTGGTTGTTTGTAGTTCTTTGTGTGGAGTTGAAACGTTGCTGTGGGCTTTTTTCTGTCAAGTTTAGCCTATCTATTGTTGTCCTTGACTATCTCATGTTGGTGCAGTCATGTAAGTGAGAACTTATGGGTGTAGGTAGCTTCTGATATTACTAAAGTACTCAATTTCAAAGCGAAGCTCTTGATCCCCTGGATATTTCAATCTTTCTGCCACATCTTTTGCATTGTCCCCTGGGTTTCAAGTAATAGACTCTTTGATCTCTGAAAGTGCTTCTTTATTCTTGGACTTTGCTTATTTTAGAGGGATGAGGTGCTGCTTCTACATATACTATATGTGGATGTTAAAATTTTTCCTATGTGAATGGCAGATTATTTTGCTTCATTAATAAAACTGTTCAAAACTCTATTGTAAAAGAAAATCTTTTCAATTTCTTATGCAAAATCAGTGGAATATTTTTGTCTCAGAATAATATGGCTATTTTCTGCATTGATAGAACCTAGGCTCTGTCAGAGATATGTTTGTATATACTGCACAGGAGACTCAGATATCTCCCATGGCCTCCCAGGATAAGATACTATATTGTTGAGGGTTAACTAACAATATTGTGAAAATCCATTACTAGGAGAGAACTTATTGAAGTTGTTTGCTAAATAGTAATGTTGTCCAACTGCCTTTGATATATTAATCTATGTTTTTATAGGTTTGTGCTACTCAAAATCTTGATCAGAGAAGCTTCTTATTGCAGTGGGGAGTGGCTAATGCCAAAATGTCATAAAAGGAAGCAGAGGCAGATCTCTGAGTTCAAATCCAGCCTGATCTGTAGAGTAAGTTCAAGGACATCCAGGGCTACCCAGAGAATCCTTATCTTGAAAAACAAAACAAAGTAAAACAAAACAAAACAAAAGATTATAAAAGAATCTCATAAATTTTAAAGTGCTAATTATAAATGAATGAGAGTGCTCAGCTGACATGAGACATTCATACCAACCTTCTTCCTCCAAAGAACATGGTACGTCTCTGAAGTTTGGGTGAAAAGAATGCAAGATCCCAGGAAGAAATGTTAGGAGCTGAGGTCTTCTGCACACAACATGATTGTTTGGCACATGAACTCATAGGCACTTGGCCACATGCATATGACCTACTCAAGGCTGGTAAAACTCCCATCATGGATGGAGGAGAGGATCAAGCACTCAGATGAGAAGCCATGGACATTTAATGGCTGCCAAGGATAATCACTTTCTCATGCCCCACTGGATGATCCAAAATCTATTCACATATGGATGTCAACAGTTGAACACACTGGGCTATTTTAAAATGCATTTTCTTTTATATATGAGATTATAATACCACTATGTCATTAACATTTTCATTTCCTCCCCTGAGAATCATCCATATACCTCTCTTTGTTCTCTTTCAAATTCATGTGAAATTCAAATCTTGTACCATTAATTCTTGGGACTTTCATGTATGAGTGAGCTTTTTAACAATATAAGAGAATGTGAAATTAAAAGGGAGCTGTGTAGTGGACAAAGGATGTGAGAAAGTTGGGAGGAGGAAAGTGAGATGAATATAATCAAGATATTTTATATACATGTATGCATTTTGGAGAATAAAGCTAGATAAAAGAATTAAGCAATGCCATAGGTTTTTGATTCAGTCTGCAGTTGTACTTTCAAAAAGACATGTTTAGCCTTCTCTATTCCTTCAGTGTGACCTCTATAACTCTGGAATATTCTTCCTTATAGCACTATCTCTATTTGCTTGTGGTCTAGGCCATATAGGATAGTCTATCTGATGAGGTGAATTAAAATGAATTAGCCATTGAAAAATATAAAGACCAAGGTGAGAATCTCACTTATTCAGCAATGTATAAGGGTTACACTCACAAGGAATAGACCATAAATGATACTTTTATTGCTTCAGGAAATTTGAGTAGAGATGTGACTGTACTGGCAAAGAGCTGAAAGCTTAGGCTCTAACTCTGGGGTCCTGTTGTACATTTTTAAATGGTATGTACTGCAATTGTGAGTATAAGAGTTTAGGTATCTGAGTGAAGTAACCCATTCACAAAAGAACTCACATAACATGTACTCACTGATATGTGGATATTAGCCCAGAAACCTAGACTACCCAAGAAACAATTTACTAAACACATGATACTCAAGAAGAAGGAAGGTCAAAATGTGGACACGTCACCCCTTCCTAGAATTAAGAACAAAGCACACATGGAAAGAGTTAAAGGAAGCATTTGTGCAGCTCAATCCAAAGGATGGACCCAACGACTGCAGCTGCCAGGGATCCATCCCACAATCAGTCACCAAACATAGTCACTATAGCATATGCCAGCAAGATGGTGCTGAAAGGGCCCGGATATAGAGGTCTCAGGGGAAAATATACCAATGCCTGGCAAACATGGAGGTGGAAGCTCACGGTCAGCTACTANAGAGGATGGCCTAGTTGGCCATCAGTGGGAAGAGAGGCCCCTTGGTTATGCAGACTTTATATGCCCCAATACAGGGGAACGCAGGGGCCAAGGGGTGGGAGTGGGTGGGTAGGGGAACAGGGCCGGGAGGGGGGAGGATATAGGGAACTAGCTGGATAACACTTGAAATGTAAATGAAGAAAATATCTAATAAAAGTAGTAAAAAAAAAAAAAAAGAGTTTAGGTATCCTGTGAGTTGCTGTAGACAATCTCTGCAAATGGAAAAGATATTTTGGATTTTTAAGACATTGAACCAAAAGAAAATAGAGTACAGTTTCTCTTCATTTCTGGCTACTTTCCTCAAAATATATTATTACTACCTATAGGGAGTCAAACAGTGGGGATCCTATTTAATGACTTTATTTCCTACAAGGACACATGGAATTTTTGGTACCTTGATGATGGAGAGTCAGATGAAAGTAAAAACAATACTCAGCTTAATGTTTTGGAATCATGTTAGAAAAAATAGACACCTCTTCAAAACAGAAGAAAGAAATCTTAAACCACCAATTAAACTTTTCATTCTAAGACATTTAGAATCAATGGGAAAAAAGAAAAATAGAAAGTCAAAAGTAGAGATAAGGAAAGATACAATAAACATTAAAGTAGAAATAAATGCAGAAAAAAAAGAAAAATATATAAAGAAAATCGTTCAAGCCAAGTGAAATCTAGAATCTCTAAAGAGTACCATTAGGTAAAGAAACCATGGAGATATGAGTGAGTAAGTCATTTTCACGTTTGTGAGTTTTTCTTTGGCCGTACTATATATATATATATATATATATATATATATATATATATATATATATATATATATATATATATGTGTGTGTGTGTGTGTGTGTGTGTGTGTGTGTGTGTGTGTGTGTGTGTATTCACATTGCTACAACAGAAAAAGGTTCTACAATATGTCTATGCAACTAAATACAATTATTCTATAGAGGAGAGAATATAAGAAAGTAAACTGAATAAATTAGTCATAGGTGGCTGAGCAAATCTAATTTTTTAATTATTCTGTGTTTGCATCTTTCTTACTTGTATATCTGTACTATGCATACATGTGTTTATAGATTTTCTTATGTTTACATGAATGTGTGTGAGCATATGCATCTCTGCATTAGGAGGTCCAAAGTTGATATTAAGGATCTTCTTCTGATGTTCTTCACCCTATTCATTGAGCCAGAGTCTGTAAACATCACCCAGAGCTCACTTCTGACTGCTCTGGCAATCTAATCACTCTGAGACATTTCTACAAGGGGTCTACCACACTCACCTTGTGTTTATGAGGGTTCTGTGATCCAAATTCTGATCCTCACCTTTGCATGGCAAGCACTTTAATCACTGAGCCAGCTCCCTGTGTCATTATGGTCTATTGAATATCCTATGAATGATTTGAAATTGTAACTGCCTTTTCATTGGTGACAGTAGAAGTAATCTCTAAGTTACTAGAGGCTTGACTATCAGAGCCAATGCCTACAGGCACACATACATGCCTAGTGTTATTTTCAGAAACTAATATTAAACCTTTACTCCAACGGGCTACTTGCCCTTTCATTGTGGGAGCCTTATTTCATCAAATATAACTAACAAAATACCTAAGAATAACATTTGTAAAACCCATCTGACATCAAACGTGTAATGATTTAGTTCAGAAAAAGAAGCTGACAGCATAAGCAGAATTTTTGGAAATTGAATTTTAAACAGTCAAAGTGTGAATCTCTTCTTACAGTTGCATCACTCAACCTCTACAAAATAGTAAGAGGATATTTATAATTTAATAATTATAAATGATTTTGTTTAAGTATCACCACAGAGAACAACTAAACTCCCCTTCCATTTCAGTATACCCTGCACATTCTTGGTTACATTATTCAGTTAATGGCTCTTTACTCAAAGTAGTTTGGGAACCCTGTTCCCAGATCAAAAACTAATCATTTGTATTTGACCAATAGGTCCCAAAATTCATGAAAGAAAAAAGATGGGAGGGAAAGTATTAATATTCTTTATGTCAGCTATTCCTCTTGGATACAGCTGAGTTAGTTGAGCAGTTCGGCCCACTGGACACCCAGTTTAACCACTCGTTACTGTTGTTACTGTCATTACAAAAAAAGTCACCTGGATGAGTAACCATTGATGACCTGGTCAGTTTTACACTTATTTCTCTACCTGTCTAAGTTCTAGCCACCAAAGGAAGCCTGTTGAAAGCTATCTCAAAATGTGCTATCTCTGCTTATCCCATTGGCATGCCCCTCACCCCCTCTGAGGTCACATCAAAGTACTTACATAGCCCTACAAATTTACACACAAATTGACCTCCATTTATCAATACCTCCATCCCTGGTCACAGTGTTTACACCTAGCCTTCCTCTTCCCCAGGAACAACTTTTTTCTGCCTCAGGATCCTTGCATTTACCTTCTTCTCTTAGAAGCATTTGTCCTCAAGACTCTGTATGGCTGTGTTTTCCACTTTATTTGGAGGTCACAATACATGTGGTCCTGACACTTCCGTCCAACATATTTCCAAATTCAAACCTTTTATCCCTCTTTCCTGAATGTTCTCCCTAATTGTGATTTAACTTTTATTTTGTTTTTTTTTTCTTTTTTGATTCTTTTTTTATTAGATATTTTCTTTATTTACATATAAAAATGCTATCCTGAAAGTTCCCTATAACCTCCCCCCACCCTGCTCCCCTACCCACCCACTCCCACTTCTTGGCCCTGGCATTCCCCTGTACTGGGGCATATAAAGTTTGCAATACCAAGGGGCCTCTCTTCCTAGTGATGACCAACTAGGCCATCATCTGCTACATATGCAGCTAGAGACATAAGCTCTGGGGGTACTGGTTAGTTCATATTGTTCCTCCTATGGGGTGGCAGACCCCTTCAGCTCCTTGGGTGCTTTTCTAAGGTATGAAGCACACTCATCTTTGTCTTTGTCCATTTTTCCCATTAGATAATATGCTCATAAACATACAGTCTAGAATGAGGCTCATCCCAAAAAAGGTTTCAGTCAATATCCATGCTTCTGAGATGTAGGTGGAGGGTTATGTTCTCTTCATATGTAGATCTTGCCCTGCTTTTTCTTTTGAAGCCCTTGAAAGTGAGAACTGAAACATAGGAATACAGGTCTTCCTGACTTCACAGCTGTCCCTCTCCATTATACTTCAGTTACATTTAGTCAGAGAAAAAAGAATAAGTGTTATGTGCCAGGTCCTTAGGTCTTTATTTCCCTTTTATTGGGGACTCTATTCAGCCTCTTTTTTGCTTTCTGACTTTTCATGTTAACACTGCAAAGATGACCCATTGTGAGGCCCGGCTTAGCCATTCTGTCACCTTCCTCTTTAAAATTTCACTAGTTAGAGGAGAGCTGTCAGCCTTTTGTGAACATAGCAAACCTCTCAGTGAAATAAAAGGCCAATGACACGGTGTATCTTGTAAAAGCTATCCAGTGGAAAAGAACATGCTACAATATTCACATCATGGTGAAAAATGTCACTAGATAAAATTATTACTTTTACTTTTATAGATGATACTTGGGTTAACAGTTCTGAGAAAAATAAAAGAAAGACAGTCATTCTGTTCCATTTAGTTGCTTAAAAGTCAGGAGGGGGGAAAACTCTGTAAAAATGAATTTCAGGTTACTGGTTTCTGAAATATTGCCTATTGATTGAATCAAAAGAGAACATTTAAAATGAATATAGCCCCAGCTTATACAATATTTAGAATAAGTCTCATGCTTAGTACTTTACATATAAAAGTTTAATGGTATTGCATATCGGTGGCAGACAAACCAAGGACAGAAGAGAAGAATCTAGAATAAAAAGTGAAGCCAAGTGAAACTGCTCAAGGTTGAATCATTAGAAATGGAGTACAGAAGGAGCAGAGAATGAAATGGTGTAGTGATTTAAACAGAAACTTGCTTCTATGTAAGTCCTTGACTATATGAACAAGAATAGTTAAGAAATTGCAGCATATTTTGGAACTCTTATCCCTCTTCTGGGTTGCCGTGGCCAGCCTTGATATCAGGGTCTGTGAGTTGTCTTATTGCTACTTGATATGTTGTGTTCAGTGATTGATTGTTATCACTGGAAGGCCTGACCTTTTTCTAGGTGAACTGAAGAAGGAGCAGATGGGGAGGGCCAATAGTGGAGGAGCTGGGAGGAGAAGAGGCATGGGAGGCTGCATTCAGGATGTGATATATGAGAGAATAAATTAACTAAAACATATCAAAAGAGAAAAAGAAATTGCAGCAGAAAGAATGAAAAGACAGTGGGTTTTCCTCCTTTTGCTCATTGAATTGAAATTAGATTTATCATCAGATTTGTTAAACTTTCCAAAGAGATGTAGTAAAGCCACAAAAAAGAATATAAGTTGAATGAAGTTATGCAAGCCTCTTTGTGCTTGGTTTCACATGTGGATGTGTGTTTCTCATCTCCAAGGGTATACACGCTAGAGAAGCTTTCTGCTCTCACAGCTAATATACTTCCATACTCATGACCTGTGCTCAAAACCTTCACTTCTCACTCACCTATAATACCTCAAACTAGATGCTCTTAGCCAGAAGCCTTCTGCATGAAGTTGAAAACATCATATCATCCTGGGATATCTGCCATTTTACCCAAATGAAAGGGAAGCAAACAGGGCAGTCTTGCCTGGGCCCACGGCCATGGTTTGACTTGAGAGAACACAGCTCTCTTCTGCCCATGTTCATTTATCTACATTTCTAGGTGGCTGTCCTCACATGGCATGCCCTGTACCCAAGAAGAATCAGGATTTAATCTGAGACTAGGAAGCAGATCATCTCAGCAGAGCATAATGTGTACACTAGGTTCTGCTAGGGCTGAAGCTGGAACAGAAAGGGTTTGGTCTTCTCTTTGGATTTTGGTATCTACATCTTGCTTTTTAGTCCAAGATGGGCACACATACCATCTTGAAGATGGGATTGGGGTGTGCTTGAAGATGAGATTAGGGGTCTGCATGAAGATGTGTGCTTTTAGCACTGTATTGACTATCAACAAATATTAAATATATAAATCTGATAACATGATTTCTTTGAAATACAAGACTATTATACTTATCCTTATGTAAAGCAAAAATATATATTTGGGCTTGTGTCACAAATTTAAACAAGATGTATTTTGACATAAAGAAAATTTGGATAATGCAGAATTTTTGTTTCAAATTAATTTGAATTTAGAAAGCTGTACTTTATAGAGTATTTAGTGACATTAATGGAGTCATGTAATTAAAATGCTGAAAATCTAAATTAATTGGCTTTTAAAATGAGACAGGTATAGCAAGTAAATGAGCTCCCGGGAGTCTATTTTCATTCAGCTACAGACTTGCAGAAGAAAGTGAAAGTGTTTACAGAGGTTAATGGAATAATTATGCAGGATTTATCAATACTATTAAAATTACATTTAAAATATAGCACACGATTGTGTACCTGAAATTATAAAATGGGCATTATCAGAATTTAAAAGGAGCCTTTTCTGTATTATTGTAAAAAAGTAACTAACTGCCTTTCAACAATTAGGAATATATTTACAACTTTCTGTTTCAATCCATTTTCTAGTCTTTTATACAAAAGACTCATCTGTCTTCAAGGTGAGTTCATTTAAGGCCTAGAGAAGAGAAGCATAGGTGCAGAATACAAAACAAAACGAGAACCACAATGCATGTTTCTAAAGTCCTTTCAAAGAGAAACATAAGGGGTGGCTTTAAACATTAATACCTGCAAGGTCTTCTCTTCTCTTCTCCTTTTCTCTCTCCCTCTCTTTCTTCTTTCTTCCCTGTCTGCTGTCCTTCGATTTTCTTTTTACCTTTTTCAGGATCATCAGGTTTTTAGGGTGACATTGCAGGAAATGTTTGTTCTTGTTTCATGAGAAGATATCTTGCTTTGGAACTAAACAGGCCAGAAAAATCCTCATTGTCTTCCTGCCTCCGCATTCCAAATATTGGGGGTCACAGGTGTATATCACCTTGCCTGGCTTCCAGTGTGTTTATTACTGGATAATATATGGAGTAGAACCAAGTGGATGTCTTCACTGAATTGAGCAAGAGCCTTCATGCAGAGAATCAGGGTGCCTTTGATAATACTGTTTAGACCATTAGGGTTCTCCTACACACCCAAGCAGAGTTAAAACTGAAACCTCTCTGGAAAGTGATTCCAGCAAATCTCTATACCTCTTAACACAATTTTATGCCTTACATTCTTCTAAAACAGGTTCAAGTATAAATATCAGAGATTTCTATTTGTGTAAGCTAATTTTTAACTGTCTTTTGAACTTCAGTGGTTAAGTAAATCACCCCCTGCCAACTCACCCCCATGTTTGTATGTGTGTATGCAGCTTTGCATGTGTGTGTGAATGTAATGCAAGTGTGTGCACATCTTGAGGTAGAATGAACTCTTAGTTATTGTCCATAGTCACAGTATAGCCCTTCCACCTTTTTTCTGTTTCTAAACCAGTTTCTCCTACTGGCCTGAACTTCATTGAGTCAGTGGCCCCCAAGGATATGTGTGTAAATGTAGGATTCTGTAAACCACCAGCAGCTTAAACTCTATGGGTTCTTGAGTAGGAGGTCCCCGGAGCTGGGCGGGGGGGGGGGGGGAGGGAGGAGGCAGGGGGAGAGTGAATGGTAGAGAGGAACAACATGGAAGCCAGGAAGTTGTTGAAAGCCCCAAGGTTTAATGCTTAGAGTCTTAGCTTAGAACTGGGTTCTCCCATCCCATTCTGTTCTGAGGCCCCTTGCACCATCTTGAAGACCACCTGCAGCAGCTGTCTAGGCAGGTCTGCAGCAGAATCTTGGAGGTGGGCAGTGGTAGTTGCATAACAATAGAAGTCAGCCTAGCTGGAGAGTTACAGTGGTGGTAAAGTCTGCTTCCATGGTGACCAGGTCTGCTCCAGCCTGAAGCAGGCTGGGGGAGGGGACTACAATTCCTCCCTATTTATATAATAAAAATTAGTGGGACTGAGACATAAAATTTATTTATGCTCCATAGTCCTGCCTGGGAGTTATGGTGGTTGGTGACCAGGCCTGTCTTAGGAAAATTCTCAGATTTTCCTGAACTATTCATTTCCGTCTAGGAGAATACATGCAGCTTGTTTGTATATATTATGCACAAACATGGCTCTATGGTGTATTATTAACAAACTACAGCCTGTTGGCATGTACCTCTGTCTTAGAATGATATAGTTCTGAAATCTGGTTGCCTGTCTTTGGCTGACCGACCTTCATAGCACACCTTAGTTCCCCAATTCAGACCAAAGCCACAAATATATATTCAATATGCTTCTTCATAACGATGTACTTCTGCTGCCTGTGCCTTTGGGAGGTGGGCTGCATGCTTGTTGAAATCAGGCTGTAGGGGAAGACTGACCTGCTTGAAAAACAAAGCTGAATACAGTTGAGAAACAACAGAATAAAAGCTTCTTTTGGGAGGACCAGGTACTCTCTTCAGTTGCAAATTAGCAACTGACCAAGCTTAGGAGTGTGTGTGTGGGGGTGACTTTGAGTGTTCACAGTGAGACTGTGGATTCTCTGGAGTGGGTGTTGGGCTCCAAGTTAGTTCTCATTGCTAAAAATGGATTTTTAACAATCTTCAATAGGAAATCTCTAATATTGGAATCATTCCTAGACCTGTCTAAGATTGAGTTAGAATAACTGGTCACATTGAAGGAAAGAGAAGAAACACTATAACTCCTTCTTATGACTAATTTTTTTAAGTCAATTTCCAGGGTCTGTATTGTTCTCTGTCCCATAAGGTTAAAAAAGATTAAAGCAAGGCAGCTTAGCTTTTCCAATTTTAGACAAGTTAAAAGTATATACCCAAATCAACTTTTTGTCACCACAGTCAGGGCACTCTGGGAACTCACAGGTCAGCCTGTCACAGGAATTCACCTTGGCAGCTCTCAGCTTCTTGGAGAGAACTTAAACACTCTCCTTCCCAGATTAAGACAAAAGTAAGATGTGCTTTTAGTGACCTTGGAAGGTATAACTGTCCCTATTTTGTTTTTAAATGCCAAATCTTTCAGAGTGCAATGAGCACGTTCAACAATTCGTTGTCTTTGAGAATTATAAAAATTCTCAGTAACATGGGTAACATTAATTGTTGACAAAACATTTCAAATGCTTGACTGCTATAGCTTAACCCCACCCACAGCATAGAAAAAGTTTACAGCCTAAATATCCTTCTACAGGTGAATTGATAATGGGAATGGGGTACTTATGCATTATGGAATGCATTTTGACTGTAAAGAAAATTGAAATCATGAAATTGGATGTGAATGGGTGGAGTTAGAAAATTTATATCATGTGAGGTAATAAAGATACAGAAAGATAAATCCATTGCTCTCTTTAATTTATGATTTTATGTTCCAGATAGTCAGCTGTGAGTTTATTACTAGATAAAGTACAGAAACCAGGAAAATACAAATGTCCCCAGGTGGGAAACTCTAAAGGTGGGGATTTTGTTTTATTAATGAAACAGAAACTAATGTATTTTTATATGTTTAAGCCAGTACATGTTTAAGGTATCAAGGAGTTGTTAGGGTAGGCTCAGGTTAGTTCCATACTTCAACAATGCTAATAGGTCTGGGTTGGAGTCAACAAAGGAAATAAGATACAAAAGTCATATATACCCAACCTCTGTCCCAAGCTGGGTTATAAGTAATTGCATATGTCTCAGTCAGCTGCTGGGTTGAGCCTCTCAAAGGACTCCCATGCTAGGCTTCTGTCTTCAAGTACAACATAGTATCAGTAATAGTGTCAAGGATTATTGCCCAAATATGGTATAGATTCCAAGTTAGAACAGTCACCTGCATGGGAAGAATTAAGGCAAAGAGTGAAGGAAGTGAGGGGGATGGTAACTGTACAGGAAGATCAACAAGATCAAGTAACCAGGAACCCTGGGTGCTGAGTTTGCAACTAAAGAGAATATAGATGCTGGTCCGAGGCCCTTAGTGTATCAGAGACCTGCCTTGTCTGGCCTCAGGGGGCGAAGATGCACCTAATCCTATAGAGACTTAATACCTCAGGTTGAGTGGATAGCTGGTGTTGATGATCATCTCAGAGATGAAGGGGAGGGAAGATGGGGGAAGAACTCTGAGATGGGGTTGTGGGGGGCAGCATTTGGCATATAAATAAATAAAATACTTATATTAAAAAGCTATGTAGCCTAGTTATGCATTCATTTTAAAGTATTTAAGAACATTTTCTAAGATTCATAATCCATTTTTCTGGTTACTACCGAAAGTGATAAACTAATGTTATTCAATAATACATAAATTCTTGAAATGATTTTTACTCAAGTAAATATAGATTTCAGATTTAGTTTTGTGATGTTTTATAGAAACACTTGAATTTTGAAATTCTCATACCCTATGTTCTGACTAGCCTTGAGGGTCATTTCATTTCCTAGAAAATTTTGTGTGTGAATATATATGACTTAGAAATAGGAGGGTTCATTCAGGGGGCATTCACCCTCTGTAGAAACAAATCACAGAGCTGTAGGAGTGAAGAGAGAGAGAGAGGGAGAGACATAGTCAGCGTTCATTTCTTTGTAGCTTTGATGTTTCACCTTCTTTAATGAGTGAGCTGAGGATGGCTTAGGTAAGAGGTATCTCATATATGCAGGCTTAAACAGATCTGCCTGTGATGGACACGTTAAATCTCCAAGGTCTGATGGCAGCATTTCTTAAGTGGTCTTTTTGTTTGTGGTAAACACAAAATCAGCAACTAATTGTTCCAGCAGGACTCTAACCCAATTGTACAAGCACATTAGGTTGTCTCAGGAGTCCTCTAAGCTCAGGTGAATGTGTGAAGTGAGGGCATCTCATTTATCTTATTACATACTACATCTGTCCTAAAATCTACCTCTAGACAGTCTCTTTCAGTCTTACATTTAGATTATGTATATGGGCAAAATATTGACAAGGGAAAAAAAGATAGACTATTTTTCAAACTTAAGTTATGGCTTTGAAGGTTTCAAGTTAACTATCCTTCCAAATAGCAAAACAATGCATTGATTATTTTCAGAAACAACTACTACAGAAATAAACTGTCTAACATTTTCTCAAATTGGTTCAGAATATCCTCCCTCATAAGAGAACCTTGGAAGAAGAAAACTGCTCTTGAAGATAGAAGT
This sequence comes from Mus minutoides, assembly GCA_902729485.2. NCBI lineage: Eukaryota > Metazoa > Chordata > Mammalia > Rodentia > Muridae > Mus > Mus minutoides. The sequence continues at coordinate 58,541 of CACVCL010015029.1, read as the reverse complement.
GAGCAAGAGACTGGGAGTGAGATGGCTTTACTTGGTCTCCAGTTTATTGCTCCTGTTTGGTTCTGTGTTCCACCAAATTCATCATTACCCTCTCTCTCCATCAAACACAGCACACAACACCAAGAAGTACCATCTTTTATGGTTCAACTTTTTTTTTTTATAATGCCTTCCACATGATATAAAATTAACATCAGGATATTATGTATCTTTCTGTTGTTAATTTGTCTTTTATATAGAGATCTCAGCAGAGAACATAAAGGGATAGAGAAAAAACTTCTCCCACAGAGCCAAATCTAACAGGAATAGTGATAGTCAGAAAGCCAGCAGAGCTGCTTGCCAAAGATCCAGCGGAGCTGAGCCTCATGATGAAATTGTTGTCATGTAGTCTTCAACTTTTGGTCTTGGTGTACACCTATCGCATGCTTGTGGGGATTTTAATATTTACACAACTTGGTGATATTGGATTGATGGGGAATTTCTTATGAATCATTTATGCCTTTTCCTGAGAGTACTGCTTCTAGGTTTCCCCAGGAAAGTCCCAGGCATATGACCATTCCGTTCCTGCTTATATGGAGATAACCTTATCTGTCACCACTTGAAAATATTTCTCATATCCTGGATGTTGTGGCTCTGATAAAGACTCCAAAGATTTCCTTATGAAGCTCTAACTCCATGGCACAATTGAAACTTCTGCCCCTGTATTTACTCAGAAATAAGTAAAGAATGCTAACCACATAAACATAAAGAGTCAGCAGCGGAGAAAACTAAAAGCCTCTTCCCACTATTTGCTCAGGTGATTATGCGGCACATAAGTTGGGGCTGCATACGGTATGGTCCTCGAGAAAAAGATGCAGCAACAATGTTAGACTGGATGGTGTTATCTCTGCCCTATCTAGGGGCTTATACTGATAGACAAAGAATGGTGTGGAAAAATAATAAAGAAATGAGTTATCACACCTCCTTTTCTTAATGGAGCTAATTTATACAGAGCCACTATGCTGTCATATATCCAAGGAACAAAAGAATACCAAGATTAGACTTATAAATACATCCTACAAAGATATAACATTGTGTTATGGCAGACATTGCATTATAACTGAGACAGCATTAGTTTGAAGACTTTTTTCTGGGACTAATGACAATTAGCTCTCTGACCATAAAAAAGTTGATAATACACTGATTGGCACATGACAGTCTACCCAGGCTAGAGATTTTCTTTCTATTTAGTGTCCTTGAAAGCAAAAGAGCTACCAGCCTCACAATGTACCGCCATGCTTTGGGAAACTATACTACTTCTAGATTCTTAAAAATTGGGTTATGGGGTTGTTGGGGAAAATGATTGCAAAAGACAACTTTGTTCTGTCACTGTTTATCAATGATGACTAAACTTATAACCAAGAGGAACTTTAAAATTCTGTCCGGGGACAAAAATGATATGATTTATGTTTTGGAAAAACATGGATCTTCCCCTGTCTACTAAGTTCTCTCTATATAAAAAACACTCTGACTGCCAGTTAGTGAGGATTTATGATGCCCCCAATACCCTTGTCTGACTCATTCCTCCATCTCAGACCCCTTAACTCTTCTGCGGCAACTGGCCATTGTCTGGCCTTGTATTTCTCTAAAGACATAGATGCCCTAGTATAGTTTTCCTTCAAAACCCAAACCAACCAATCAGAAGTATGTAATTTCCTTGGAAACTAAGGTTTCAAAGTACATCTCAAATATAACATTTTAATTGATGTATCTCTTCCTGCAACCCTGTGAATGCCCCCTCTCTCAAGCTTAACACCTGAATACCTTGGCTATTGTACCTTATAATTTCAATTTTTAAATTATATGTCTTCTGAATTTTTACGCTCTACTTCATTCCCTGCAGCTGTGAGTGCTTTTGTCATTTGCTATGATGACCTATAAGCTTCCCCAAAAAGGTATTTGTGGGTTTTACTTCAGAGTTTGTCTCACATAATTGCTTCAGTAATTACGAAAATATAAAATAATTACCCCACAGGCAGTGCCTTGGCTTTGCAACAGAACTGTTTAAGTCAGCATTCTCGGTTTTTCCCCTCAGGGCTCTGGTGCTGGTCTCAGTAGGGAGAGCTCCTCCGTTCTCCTTTAGTGTGAGGAGTCTGGGTACTTGAACAGCCTGAAAGTCTGTTTGCTTAGGGAACTGCTATGTACTTTTGACTGTTGATCTCAGACTTGAACTGAAATTGCTGAGGGAAATATTAACTCCTGGCTTCTCCATGTGGCTTGTGTTTCCCAGTAGCAAAGTAGGTGCACCATCTGTGCCACACATTGATACCCAGGTGTACTTTGATGAGCCCTGAACACCGAGTGTGCAGGACTGCAGGCTGAATCCAAAGCAAAGCAGGCCACAGATGGCAGGGAAAGCTTGCTTTATGCACTTCTGTTTTACAGTAACTATGCCCACATGCAAGAAAAGCCCCTGTTCGAGCCACTTTATCACGTTAGAGAAAAGTCTCCAAATCTGTTTCCATCATTCCACTAGTCCTGAACTCTGCAACCAGACGTTTATTCATCCCTTCAAGAGTGTTTGTACAATGGTTCAAGTTTTGAAAATGCTTTTTTGTCTCTCCTTCCTTAACCTTTTTAGGTGCCTGAAACATTATATACAATATCAAGGAGACCACACTGGTTTATAAAACTAATGGAACAAATCAAGTTCAACCCTTTATAATAAAGAAAACCACATGTGAACAACTTCTGGATATTAAAAATAAAATACTGTTGTAGTTGACCTTTAGTGCAAAAGGCCAATATCTAATAAACCATAATGAAGTAACCATATACTTACTGTGTACACATGTGTGAGACAGGTGTAATAATTCTTACCTAGAAACTCCTTGTCATTTTAGGGAGAAATTTGAAGGCAAGCTTTATATTATATTTTCCATCTGTTCTACAGGATAATATGTACTGTTATATCTAATTCCATATGTCCTTTAAAGATTTGTGATCTCAGTGTGGTGGTGTTGAATGGTGAAACTTTAGGGCACTGAGTGTAGTAGAAGCTAATTAAACAATGAAAGTGCCACCTTCAGAAAAGATGACACTTTTTGAGATATTATTCTAGTTATTTGATTATTAGACAGTAGTTTCTCTCTCTTTTTCTCTATAGATATATAGATATATAGATATATAGATATATAGATATATAGATATATAGATATATAGATATATAGATATATAGATATATAGATATATAGATATATAGATATATAGATATATAGATATATAGATATATAGATATATAGATATAATGTACATACACACACACATACACACACACACACACATATATATATATATATATATATATATATATACTCTCCTACTATATGCATTATAGAATATATATGCCATAATGTGTATATGTGTGTGTGTGTGTGTATATATATATATATATATATATATATATATGTGGAACTGGTATCACAATATGTTTATAAGCATGAAAAAATGCCTTATGTGGAATAGATAAATAGTGAAGTGGCTTGCAGCATTTCCAGAGGGGCAGGTTAAAATTTCCAGTACACACATTGTGGGTCACAACTGTTTGTAATTTCCATTCCAGGGAATCTATTGCCCTCTTCTGTCCTCTGTAGGCACACAGGAGGTGCCAAATATATGTGAAGCCAAAACTTCATAAATAAAAAATAAAAATAAATGTATTTTAGTTGCTTTATGCTAGCATAATTGAAATTTATACTGATATAGAACAGATTGGCAATCATTTACTTTTAAACACCATCACCCTTTCTTAAGTTCTACCATTCAAATCTCTAATATGGAAAATTATTAAACAGCACAGGTTAAAATCTGATGCGGATATACAAAGTTTGCAGTTTTTCCTGAGTTACAAAAGAATGAAATAAGAAATGGGATTCCAGTAAGAATGAGAATATCTAAGAAATGTTGAGTGTCTGTTATGATTTATGTAACAAAATTAAGAAGTTGAAGGCTAATTTTAAAACATTTCAAAGTAATATCATGGAAATTAATTTGAAGGATTCATTTAATTTCTGAATCAGAAGCTGTCAAACCTACCATGAATTTTAACCGAGTGAAGGAAGTGTTCTGGTGTGGGAATTTTAAACACCACAGGACTTCACATCCAATGATGGTACAATAGAACTCAATTACCTGGCAGTAATAAAGAAATTATGCCTAAATCATGATGACTGTCAAATGGAATATTTTGATGTATTCAATAACAATGTCTATTGTTTGAGAAACCTGTTTAAGCTAGATAACATCCAGAAAAAAAAAAATCTTTCTGGCTTTTATTCCATTTAGTTTATTTAACTTTTGATGGTGCCAACAAGCAAGTGCTTACATTACAAGTTTAAAATCTGTTGGATTTTCACAAATTAAACAACTTTTTTGGCAAACAATTCTTGGAATTTTGATGACAACATTGCAAGTATTCCAAAAGCCCCCATTGTGCCTCTTTTCTAGTTCTCTCTACTCCACACTAGTGATTACTCTGCTTGCAAATTACTGATATATTACTTAATCTTTTTTTGTGCTTTCTCAAAATGGAATAGCAAAAATAATATGGACAGTTTATAACAGACCATATTAAATTATCTATGCTATTGGTAAAAATTATTCATTTTTATCAAAGAGTAATATTACATTAATTAACCAATCTTTGATGTATATCTGATATTATTAGTATTTTGAGCAATTTTGATTTGTTGATAGTATAAATAACATTGTCATACGAACTCATAAGCCCATGTTTTTAGAAAATATATTCTGACATTAATTTTATTCCCATGACTCATTATAACAGTCATACAATCACAATAAATATTTTTTCTAGTATGAGTAAAACTTATTCTTTTGAGTCCTATTTATCAAATTAAAATACATGTGATTAAGTAAATGCAAACTTGGTAAGACAGTCTTTATTTCCGACACTGAGGTCATTGTTTTAAGTCCTTTATCTACTCAGTGCTAATCAGTACTCTGTAAAATAAGAATTTGCATTCTTACAAAATGAGAAAACTAAATATATTTTGCTAAATCGTTATATTCTAAAAAAAAAAGAAAAACTATTGATTATAAAACAAGAACTGGGAAAGGCATTACAAAAAGATATATTTCAATCAGATGTAGAATCAAGTCAGTACAGTTCCAAGGCTTGCTTTAATTTAGGATTTCCTAGTTTCCATAGGACTTAAATTATCAAAATTTTGCCTTTGCGATATTCTCACATTATAACAAACAGAAAAAAGAATATAAACAAAATAGAATTATCAAAAGAGAGAAAAGAAACAAAGAAGAAAGAAAGAAAGAAAGAAAGAAAGAAAGAAAGAAAGAAAGGAAGAAAGGAAGGAAAAAAGAGCTACAAAAGGTACTTTATATTAAACAAATTACCTTTGTAGACAAAGAAAACTCTCTCAGACATTGTAGACCAGAGGCCATCTAAGATGGGAAAGGCTGCACTATTGTTATGTTACCCTTTAGAGTAGCAGTGTGGCAATGCATTTCAGAAGTCACTTTTAGGTACTTACTGTTCTTATTGTCAGCCCCTGCATGAGCTGATGATGTCCTATAAGGCCTCTTGGGAAAAAGACAATGATGGTAATTGGAAAGCCTAACTATGTACTTAAATGGTAGGAATCCCAGGAATATGGATGAAGATAGAGGATCACCTGGCTCAGTGTATCTATTGCCAGATAGAAAGCTCTTGAATTCTAGATCAGCTCAAGCCAACATTCAAATAACTGCCTCCTGAGGTCAACTGTTGCTTTATCACTTTTAAAGATGTAATAGAAAGTTAACTGACTCTCAGGCAACTCTTCCCAAGTTGGTTCTACAACCATACTTGATAGAACTGTAATCATCAGAACTGCCTTCCTTTCAGTCTCCATTTGACCTTTTCATTGGTCTATGTCACATGTGCAATGGCTAAGTATAGATTTTTATCATTCAAAAATCTGGAATTCAGTGGGAGACATATTATGGCCACAGTAGGAATGCTTTAGGAGCTGTCACTCAACATAGTGATATGAGCCAACTTTAAAGCTTATATTAAGTTTCCACATAACTCGTTCCGTCTTTCTCAGGTGGCAGTGTTCTATCTCCTCAAAATAATGTTGCTCTAATATTCTCACTGTGTATGCCCTAAAGTTTCCTGAAGAAGTTTCGTTTTGGATGCTGAATCTTTAGATTGATTGCTTGTTGAGAATTGTAATGTATAACCTGAATCAAAATTTTCTTGGGCTATGCTCTTCTCTCAGTAACTGTTTATTATCTCTATTTGTGTCTGGGCTCTCACAGTTAAAATCTTATCAGAGCACAAAATTTCACCAATTCCAAAGTTAAGAATCCCATCAAGTAATTAAAAGCTATAAGAGAGCTCTCTACTTTAGCTCTTCACTTTAAATGGACTACCTGATCCTCTCATCAATGTATTTGGTAAACATTTTGATTTATGACTTAATTTCATTTAGTTTAGACTATTAAACATAACCTGAAAGAGGATATAATGCAGGATAATCCAAACTCATATTTCCTTTCCATGCTTACATATACTAGGCTAAGCATAAACTCTCTCTTATTCCCTCTGTGATGAGAGGAATGTAATTTATTGATATAATTTATTAGATGTGACAACTGTGTCAGAGATAATCTAAACACTGCATTAGTGTTAGGGAAAGTTTCTGGTCACATGGTTCACCTATATGGATGGACCCAATGATACACTCCTTTTTCTGTAAAATGGGTTGTCTGCATTGAATATGGTATGCTACTGAATCAAGTGTCTCTGAAGAATGCCTCAGAAAACTGGCAGAGATTATTTCAATGTTAACTCTGAATTTTTCTTACTTACATTTTGTTCCTGTTCTGTCTCTTTCCCTTAGACATTTACTTAGAAGACATAGTTTTTCTCCTTTCTGAAATATAAATCTTCTTCTATTTAGTTCTAATTTCAGGACCATCTTCTTCAAGGCCCTGGTAATGTTAACAATAGTCATAATAGACCACTCTGCAGACAGAGGCTTGATCCCACTCACAATCTCTTTCTAAATTGTCCATGAGCTTCCCCAAGTACTTTAAGCTGCTCCTGCCTTTTGAATACATCTCTTACATATCTTGTGGTAGTAAGTGTTCAGGTTGTAATGTAGGGTTTCTTTGACAGTCCTCAGAAAGTGACGGTGTGTTGTGTGCTGCAGAGGGGCAAGGTAAACACAGAACCTAAAAAAATTATGTGAATCTCAGAAGAATATGAGTTATTGTTCTTCCTCCATAAGGAGAGCCAATTACTCAGTCAACCAAATGAGACTTGATTAGTCTTTATGAGGTTTGATATGGGATGGTTGTTACTCTTGGGACAAGTTAAACCAGCATGTTGAATGGGAATAATTTGGTATAAAATGTTATTAAGTATCAAAGGAAGTAAAAAAACAAAAGTTTTCTTTCTATGTAATAAGAGAAAGAGAATGAATTAGGAGGAAATTATAAACTTCCTGGAGAATCTGCCTGGCAGAGCTTGATTTAGATCATGGTTTCTAAACCATTTTTTTAGAGGAATGGAGAAACATGTCAGAATGTTCTTGGTTCAGAACCAATGTTTCTTGGTTCAGAAAGTCTCTTGGGATGCCCAGTAAACTCCTAGACAGTGTTTGACTCCAGTTTTTTTGGAGCTCTGAGTGGACAATTCCCTTCCTTTTGTAATGCTGTCATAGTGTTCTCTTCTGCCACATATTAGCTAACAAAGCTTAACATTGCACTAAAATATCAGAAATGTGAAAATAGATAGATAGATAGATAGATAGATAGATAGATAGATAGATAGATGCATTTCGATATTACAGAGCCAAGCCAAACAAAGCAGGGGGAGAGAAGGACTCATGGATAATAAACTGTCAAGCAATATCATTATCAAGGGCATTACTATGGCTGCAAATTTTTGACTGGGCAGAAATATAGCCCCACCTTAGCTATATTCTTTCTTTAAAGAAGAATACAATGTTGAAGGCAAATGCAGCAGGGTACCTTTATCCTCTCCTAAGCACCTCATTCATGGGATTATTTCATAAGCACTTTGCCCCCAGAAGTCTGAAGATGTCTGCCAAGCATGCCAAGACTCCTTATGTCTAAGTTGTTGATGCTTTCTCTGGGATAGATATTCTTTTATGCCTTTGCCGTGAAGCATAAAGATTCTACACTTTGTGGATATTTTCTTCAGTCTACCTGCTTTTCCTCACACATCTGCATTTCCAGGTTTGTACTGTACAAATGTTTGACCTATGAACGGGTAAATTATTAGTGCTTCTCCATTATGTATTTATATTTCTGAAATCAAGCTGAAAGCCTGAGGCTTTGTGCAAAGTTCTATACCTTTACAAGGTTTCTTATCAATTCTGTTTTGGAGGTATCTCTTATTTTAGCTAACACTGAGATACTGACTTAAAATAAATAATCTCTCCGTGAAACTGAACCAGGGTTGTTTCAACGACTTGGACCCAGGGAATCCAGCACCAAGTTGAGATACTTTACTTAGGAGGAGATGCTGGGATAGACTTAGGACCTCTTAGAATTAGGTATAATTTGTTGTGAAACTTACTTATAGCCTCCACATGAACATGGACATGGTAATGAATATATCAATTCCGTGCTGTGATGGAATTCTATTGTGCCTGGGCAACATTTCCTAGTTAAGATTAGCAGCATAAGCAGATAAATATGTGCCTAGCTTGAAACATGTTTCAATATAGATTTCACAACATATTATTTCCCCTCGTAATCCATGGTGCACATGACATCTAATGTGCACAGTACCTTCCATCCTCTAGGTCCAATTCATGTAATGACATTATATGGAGAATCGAGTATACATTCTACATGATTTTCTAGTGATCTGAGTCATCTCTGAGAAAACTGAGTTAAGAAAAGAGGACTTAAAACTCTTGGAAACAAGACAATAAGTGTATAGTTCATGCATTTCAGGCGAACTTAAACTGCTTCTAATCCTCTTTCCTGAATAGCATGGGAGAGTATAAAAAGCACATTTTCCAGATCAATAATTGTATTTCAGATACTCAAGGCTATATTGATCTGTTCTAGCAAAGTTACACATCTGGCACAGCAGCTGCAGTTACAAGTAACACCTGGTTAAGTTTATGCAACTTGTCATCATTTGTCTCACTTTATTTTAATTTTGCTCTCTCTGTCCTTTCTCTTTTTATGGAAAGACTCACAATGAAGTCACAGAAACCAATAGGCTCTATATCATCTGATTTCAAGTCTTACTGGTGTCTTTGATTACTTCTTGTGTTCCACATAAACATGAGTGTAGACCTCAGGTCTATCAGCTTTTAATTATCAACATCGTGTCTACAAAAGCCTCAATGTCCCTTAAAGAAGAAGATTATATAACATTTCCTACTGTGTGTATTGTACATTCTACATAGAATTGCTCTGCAAGAGGAACCCTAAAAATAGAAACAAACATGTATACACACACACACACACACACACACACACACACACACACACACTTTTGTATTATACACCTATATTTTGGGTTTTGTACCTTCTGTTTGCATGCTATTAATGTTTTTATTTTATAGATAAGGTGATATTTTTAGGAAAACAGTCCTAAAAAAGTTCACAAAAATTTATTACTATCCCAATGCATATAAGCTTTAAAAATATTTTACTCCAGAGAAGCATGAAATGGAACAGAATTGCTTATCTGTCAATAGTAGCTTTGTAACTTAGTGAAATAGAAAACCCAAACTAATTCATCTCTAGACTACCACAACGAACAATGCTATGAATATGCTCTTTTAATAGATCAAGTTTATAATCACTCATTACACAGAAATTTTGACAATAGAATGAATACTTGCCCAGTGGGATCATGGTAGATCATAATTAAAAAGGCAGCAGGCATGTTTGAAACAAGTGTAGAGCAAAACCTCTTTGAATAAGATTGTACAAGATTTTTCTTGCAGATGAATTATTTGCATGGTTTCCAGAGAAGGGTCTGTTATTGCCTGGTATGGATGGATCCCTCCACTAGCTCAGAGGTTACTAGGAAATAACACAGGTATTCATTGTTATGAAATATTATCTCATTTAAGATTTTAAAATTTTACTATTTATGAAAGATTCTTTTATATCATTTTTATTAGATATTTCATTCATTTACATTTCAAATGCTATCCCCAAAGTCTCCTATACCCTCCCCCCCCGCACTGTTCCTCTACCCACCCACTCCCACTTCTTGGCCCTGACATTCCCCTGTACTGGGGCATATAAAGTTTGCTAGACCAAGGGGCCTCTCTTCCCTGTAATGGCCAACTAGGCAATCTTTTAATACCTATGCAGCTAGAGACACGAGCTCTGGGGGTTCTGATTAGTTAATATTGTTGTTCTACCTATAGGGTTGTTTCAAAATCTTGAATTCTTGTCAGGATATGAACTTGGTGTTCTTTATAACTCATTATCATATTCAGGTCAAATCCCCAGGTTATAATTTTCATTATCTGGACATGAACATACCAGAGTCTTGCTACTTGCAGTATTCCCAAAGTGGAGGACCCCTTTAGTTCATTTTGTCTCTGCTTTGCTTTATAGAGTCATGAGGAAACAGTTCTTTGCTTCTTTTAATAGTTATTTAAATCTACCCTACTAGAGATATTTCAAAGGTAGCAATATTAATTCTATTAATTCTAAAGGCTGTTTTATTAATTCACTAATTCACTTAACACAGAATATTAGTTATTATGGTGGTATAGTAGTCAGTAGTTATCACTGCCATGTTAATACCATGATGATATCTCATAATCATTTAGAAAGTATATCATTCAATTTTTTAAATGAATTTTTATTCCAGACTTCAAGAACAGTGACTTGTTACACAAATTGAAAATCTCCAGGAAAAAAAGGAAACAAACAAGAAAAAAGATCTTAAATAAGATGCTCTTATGAGCTGACACTAAGAAAACTATTCACATTAAATCAGTTCATTTATGAAGTATTTAGGAAGATTCAAGTGAGTCAGCAGAATATTGAGATAAGAGTCAATGAGAACAGAGGCATCCAAGCATATTATCAGTTAGATTTATCTTCAGAGACAGTGGGCTTCTTCTACTTGGAGAATCCCAGTCATTCTCCATGAGTACTGAAGGAGTAGCAATACTTATATATCAATTCATATCTTTTATTTTGGAGGGCTTCTTGCCTAAGCAATTAGTCCTCTTTTACATCCAGTTTATTGTGGATCAAGGTTCTCTAAACCTCCATATCCAGGGACCAATAGTTAAAGACTTTTAAACGTCCTTAGGATTCTACAAATATATACTATACTGGTGAACCAGAAGAGATGTAAAACATCAGCAACATATTTTAAGTCATAATTTAACTTTAAAATTTTTTTCTATGCTGTTATAAACATCCTTGAGAATTAACAAATGCAAATTATTAATTGTTGAGGTTTTTGTTTCAAAATCCATTGTTTCTGATTCTAGTAAAATACTCTATTAATCATTAGCAATTAAACATTCAATTGTCACAACTGTCCCAAATTTACAAGTTGTAGGGTTTCCATACATATATTTACAATGTTTCCATGAAACATTAATGATCAATGTCTATGTAAAGGTGGGCTTGGAAGAAAAGAGCTGATATCCTCTTCATTTTTTTTTTTTTTTTTTTTTTTTTTTTTTTTTTTTTTTATGTAATTGTTTTTTAAGGTTTCGATTAGGTCTTTTTCTTTATCACCTATAAAACCATATAATGTGTTATATTAATTATGTTCTTAGGAGATGAAATCATGGAAGCTAGAATTATAAAACTACAATCCCCTGCCACTCTGCTGGGACTAGAGTTAGCATTCTATTCTTTCTGGAGAGAGGAAAGGCAGCCTTACAGCTGTTGTCTTTCGATAAAGCATGAATGTATACTTAAAACGAAGGGTCTATAGATGGGTAAAAGAGAAAAATGAAGTCACAAAGTAATATCTACTTAACACAGTGGTTCTCAACCTGTGAGTCTCAACCTCTTTGGGGGTCACATATCAGATACCTTCCTTAAAAGTTATTTACATTACAATTCATAACAGTATCAAAATTATAGTGATGTAGTAACAATGAAATAAGGACAGCCTGGTCTACAGAGTGAGTTCCAGGACAGCCAGGGCTACACAGAGAAACCCTGTCTCGAAGAAAAAAAAAAAAAAAAAAAAAGAGTGTGTGAAGGAGATGTATGTGTAGCCAGGAGAAAGTGAGAGAATTTTCAATTACCAGTCCATTGAAGTATTCCAGATTACAACACAGAAATCTAAAAATAGAATAGGTTACCATGCTCATTTATTATTTTCTTTTATAGATTTTAATCCAAAAATGAATTGGATGGCTTTCTTGGAAAATGCATCATGCCAACAATATACCTTCTGATGAAGGCAGTTGCCACTGTAAATGCACACATTATTTTAAAACTGCCGCCTTAGAAAAAAAAATCCAGGGATAAGAATCTTATCTCTCTTTAGAAGGGGAGTATTTTAAAGAGAGCTGTCACATCAATTTCTATGTCTGAGAAATAAGACTTACTAAAGTTATTTTATATCTTAAAATACTTTATAAATGTGTGATTGAATTTTTAAAATAGAAGTTATCAGGTAATACAGATTCAGGTATTGACCAAAAAATATTATAAATCCAAAGTGCTGGCAGGCCACATAACAAGCTAGGGGAAGGATTGTATATTTTCAAAACATGATATTTTAAAATTTTTTGATGTAATATAATTTCAGAAGTCAAACAAAATCAATTAAAAGGCATAATAAGAAAGAGAGAAGTGAAACTTAATTTGATATTATAAGGAGATGTTTTCTAAGATACTAGTTGGTATGATAAATCATGTTTATCATATGAATAATTAAGAAATAAGCAGCTAAAATGTGTGTTAATTAAAATTAGTGTGTTTTTCTGAACTGGCAAACCAAATATATTGCTAAAATCAAATATGTTGGCAGCCAAGTATTATGTTACTAAGGTCTCAGAGTGCTTGAGAGAATACTCCATCTCTCTTAAAAAATTCCACATGTGTTTGTGATGATTAAATATTAACACATTCCTTTAATTCATCTTGTCAAGTAATCTCCATTTTCCATCTACCTTTTCACACCCCTCAAGCAGAGTCAATGGTGATGTACATCTCTTCAGGCTTTTCAATTAAATGAAAATTCTGATGTGAACAATTTGTATGACATATGGTTAAGTTTTCAGGAAATGGAAGTACATATAATATTACTTTTATATTGAATCCATAGCACAACCATAATTGAAGATAAGATGGTCTTAGATGGAATGGTCACAGAATAGTGTATTTTGTTCTATTGCAGTTGTTTTATGACAGGCTTGTATGCAGTAATTTGTCTACAAGTAAGGAGATCATAATAATCCAATTAAAGATACAATAAGAATGGCCCTTGGTTTTCTTTATTTAACTATTTTATCCATACACAAATTATCTTCACTAACTTTTGGAAAATATTTTTCATGTTAGAACACACTTAGTGAATGAGATTTGTGCCAAGGGAAGAAAACTAGCAAAATATTTCAAAGGAAATTTGCTCCCAGAAACAATTCATAATTTAATCAAACAGAATGTTCAAATAAAATTGGAGGTGGTGAAAAGCTAGACTGGGAATAAAAAGGTGGGTGTTTCTATGATAAGGGGAACAAACCTGAAGTCTACATTGGAAAAGAATTTGAAAGCTCATTTTAACTTTTGGAATTCAGAGAGAAAATAAAGAATTACAGGAAAATGCAAACAGATGAAGGAATTAAACAAAATGGTCCAAGACCAAAAACCAGAAATAGAAACAATAAAGAAATCACCTATTTTAGACAAACCCAGAGATGGAAATCCTAGGAAAAGAGAACATGAATTATAGATAAAAGTATCATCAACAGAATACAAAAGATTGAAGAAAGAATCTCAGTTGTAGAAGATACCATTGAAGATAATGATACATCAATAAAAAGAAAGAAAGAAAGAAAGAAAAGTGAAAAAGTTCCTAGCCCAAACATTCACCAAATTCAGTACACAATGAAAAATCCAAATCTAAGAATAATAGGAATAGAAAAGTGTAAAGATTCCCAGCTAAAAGTGCCAGAAAACATTTTCAACAAGATCAGACAAGAAAACTTCCCTAATCTAAAGAATGAGATGGTCATAAAAGCTGTAAGTGAAAAAGGCCAAGTAAGATATAAGGCAGACCTATTCAAATTACATTAGACTTTTCAACAAAGACACAAAAAGCCAGAAGATCATGGACAAATGACATGTAGACCTCCAGAGAGCACAATTGCTAGCCCAGAATACTATACCCAGGAAAACCCTCAATCATGATAGATGTAAAAACCAAGGAATCCCATGACAAAGCCAATTATTAAAAAATAACTTTCTACTAATCCAGTCTTACAAAGGATGCTAGAAGGAAAATCCCAATGCAAAGAGTGTAACTACACCCAAGAAAACATAAGAAATAATCATCTCACAATAAACCCAAAGGAAGAAACACACACACACACACACACACACACACACACACACACTCTACACCATCCCCAACAACAAATAAATAGGAACCAACAATCTGAGTCATTAATATCTCTCAATATCAATGGACTCAATTCTCAAGATGGGATAAGTAAAAGGGATCCAACTTTCAGCCTTATAGAAGAAATGCAACTCAGCAAAAAAGACAGATACTACTTTAGAGTCAAGGGCTGGAAAAATTTTTCCAAGCGTAAGATCCCATGATAAAATGTGGAATAACTATTCTAATATCAGTAAAATCTACATTCAACCAAAATTAATCAAAGAGATATGGAAGGACATGTCATACTCATCAAATGAAAAATCCACTAATATGAAGTCTCAATTCTGAATACCTATGCTCCAAGCGCAAAAGTCGCCAAATGAAGCTCACACAATAATAGTAGGAGAACTCAAAAACCTACTTTCACCTGTGCACAGGTCATTAAAACAGAAACTGAACAGAGTTTCATTGAAAATAACAGAAAAAGTGAACCAAAGGGATTTAACAGATAGCTACAAAACAAGAACATAAATTCTTCCATGCACTTCATGGAACCTTCTCCAAAATTGACCATATAATTAGGCACAAAAAAAACCATCAACAGATACAAGAAGATCAAAATAATTCCATACATTCTATCAGATAACAATTGACTAAGGTTGGGCTGAATAAAAAGGTAAGCAACAGAAAGTTTATATACTCTTGGAAATTGAACAACTCTCTACTAAATGATAACTTGTTCAGGAAAAGAAAATAAAAAAAAGAAAATTAAGACTGCCTAAAATTCAATGAAAATGAGGACACAGCATACCCAAATGTATGGGGCACAACGAAATCAGTGATAAGACAAAAATTGATAGCAATAAGTGCCTTCATAAAGAAATTGGCGAGAACCTGTGTTTACAACTTAACAGCATACCTGGAAGATCTAGAACAAAAATATGCAAACATACTCAAGCATAGAAGATAGCTTGAAATAGTTATGTTCAGGGCTGAAATCAACCAATTAGATAAAAAAAAGAACAATGCAAGAATCAAGAAAAGGAAGAGCTGGTTCTTTGAGACAATCAGCAAGATACACAAAACTTTGGCCAACTAAATAAAAGTTACAGAGACAGTATCCAAATTAACAAAGTTAGAAATGAAAAGGAATATATAATAAGAGAAACTGAAGATATTTTAAAAATCATCAAATCTTATTACAAAAGCCTGTACTCAACACAACTGGAAAATCTAGATGAAATGGATGGATTTTTACAGGATGGTATACTATTCAGCCACTAAAAATAAGAATGTCATGAATTTTGTAGGCAAATGGATGAAACTAGAAAATATAGTGAGTGAGGGAACCAAGACCCAAAAGCACAGGCATGGTGTTTGATCACTAATAAGTGAATATTAGCCAAAAAGTACAGAATACCCCTCTGATCCTAAGAAGTTAAAATAGATGGCCGAAGTGAATCCTTTAATATCACTTAGAAGGCAGAACAAAATCATCACAGGAGCAAGAGGGTGGGAGATGGGAGAGGGGTGCAAAGGGGTGCAGGATCAGGTGTGTGGGGAGATAAGAGACCCAGAAGGAGGATGAATGGAATATGTAGCTTCTGCTGGGTGGGAAGATGGAAACCTCTCTAGAAAGGTGACTATATATGGGATAGATTTGCTATATCTGCTTACTATATACACTAAGATTTGTAGCTATATTGTCCTGCTTTGCTCACCTGCATCACTTTAAGGCATCCTAATATATCAACACCACAGTTTAACCTAAAACCCTTTGATTATCCAGTGTAGGATGCTGAACTTTACCACTCATCAGCAATAGCTCTCTGCTGACCATATTTCCAGAACTAACATTATTGCAGAGAACAAAGAGGAATCTCTTACAGACTCCAAATTGATTTGTATACATTAGAGTGTTCAAGGAGTTTTCTACAAGCTTTTAATGGAGTGAAAAAACAAGAGTTTTTCATTCTCATTCAAATTGAGATCTATTCTAGTAGATTGTTACTGAATAAATGGAGATGAATCCATCTTTTAGGTATGCCTCTCCAGAATAATGCTGAATACCATTAGAGGATTGGACATGGTATCTAGTTGACCACACAAGTTAATCCATAAGCTCTTCATCAAGTGATCTACTTCAGGCATTAAACATTACCTTGCCTATTATTTATTCCACTCTTTATCTTAGTATAGGTATGCTTTCTTCATACAGCCCCATGCAGCACTGAATTATAAATTGATAGCTACCTCCATCCAGCTCACAGAGTCTGCCTTGAATATTTTAAAATTCTGAGTGCATAGTCACACAAAGAGGGACATTGTAGAGAGAACTTGGTTCTGATAACTTTTGAGTCTATTAATTTGCTTCCATTTAAACATGTTGAATCCATATGAACTGTAGTAGATACAGAGGTGTTGATAAGTTCTTAGAGAAGTGAAAGGAAAAATATTCTCTTTTTTGCCATTTTTTCATGTCTTACATTGTGTGTCACCTCCATATGTCCTCTTCACACTAAGAATGACATCAAAGAGATAAAGATAATAAACTCTCAGAGTTGAGACTACCAAGGAAGAATTATGTTATTGGATAAAACTTCAGTTTGAAATATTTATTACTCATGCCCCAATAAGACAGGAAAGTGGTATCTTGAGCCTGTAATTATTTATATTTCTCTACTGAATTTAAAGTGCTACTAGGATACCCTTCCAAATCCTGGTATAATGACTTCCTGGTTGTAAAGTTTTATTCACCTAACCTAACTCATCTCAGAGCCTATGGATTAATAAGCTTACCCTTTCTAGTTCTTTCTGAATGTTTGCTGGCTTGTTAACTCTCTGTTTCAGCTCAAACTCCTCTCCAAGTTGACCGATTCAATCTGGTTTCTCTTGGCTTCTCAATGAATTTCTTTCCTTGGCCTCAAACCTTCTCTGGCAATTTGCTCCAATCCTCTGGCCCCTTATTCTCTGGCTATCACTGCACTAACTGAATGGCATTGAACTGAACTTTACCACACTGACTCCTGCGCTGACTGACAACTCACTGAACTGACTGATCAAAACAGACTGTTTTCCCCTGTACCACTCTTAAATAGCTTCTATTTCCAGTGCAGTTCTAGTGAGAGTTGGTCTTATTCTATCTCTTATTCATTCTATCAAATCTTTCTCTGATTTCTCACTTTGTGTGCCCCTCAAATAGATATCACTTTCAAACATGGCTTCTTCATTCTACAAGCTGATTTTACCTTGAAGGTGTGTTCCTTTAAGAGAATGTTATAATCTAGCCAGGTCACATAGATTTTGGATATGACCCCTTCCCACAACAAGGGATTAAAATTCCTCAGCACTTGTATTGATTTTACACACACTGTTGCAATCTTGCTTTCTGGATCTGACTTCACCTTTGATCATTACCTTACAATGAAATATATGATGTCTCCATACAGTGTCTGCTTAGCTAACAGTTCTCCATTCTTTTGTTACCATGGCAGAGGAATTAATTGCCAACGACTCTAGTGAATTCTAAGGAAATACTTAGAATACACAGGACAAATTCAAAATGTTTCTTAAATATTTATTAGAAAATTCCCCATGGAGTTTAGAGGTCTGGTGGGGTAGGAAATGGGAGGTGTGGACATCCTTGGGGAGACAGGGGATGGGGATGATGTATGGGATGTGGAACAGTAGGAGCAAGGACCAGGAGGGGAATAAAATCTGGAGCATACATACATACATACATATAAAATAAAAAAAAATGTGGTGGATGACTGTTGCTTCAAGAATTCAGCATAAGACTAACATTACCATGTAGGGGGCACACTGCGGATTTATCTTTAGTTTCCTGTACATCTTAGTGCAGAGTCACAAAGGTATTCCAAGAACATTTGCTGAAAATCTCACAATATAAACTTTAAATTGTAACTATACTAAATTATTTTTTCATCTTTTTTTTCACGAATAAAAGAACATTGAATTCAATTGGTTTTATGTGTCTTATAGTACGGAAGTTTAAAACTAAGAAAACACAACCTAAGCCCAAGCTCTACCCTTTACATGCACAATATTTCTTAGTTTGTTATAACCCAAATGTGATGAAAGACATCAGTTACACCATTATCACCATCTTAGGACTCCTTTGTTTTTCTCAACATGAGCTTGTTTTCCATTGACTCACTGTAAAATAATGACATATATCTTTAAACTATTAATGTTTTGGGAATACAGAAACATAATGTGTTTAAACTAGTTAATTTGCAGAAAATTTGATTCTTGCATTCATATCTCTAAAAATACACTTTTCATTCAGCTTCATATGATGACATTTAAACTAATATATAGATTGAAAGGGAGAATGTGTCTAAAAATTCATAATTCATTTTGTAGTGATCCTATATTTTAAGTCAGTACAGTGTTACTAAAAGTCCATGATGTGACTTCATTATGATCCACTGTTTATAATGTGAGTCTGTTTAATTAATTATTTGCACATTTACTTATTAAAGCTATGGTTGGAATGTTCATGGGTTGTATCAAATGCCCATAATTCCAGCACTCATGAAGTGAACACAAAGAGGGTAGATTTAACATCTCCCTGAACATTGTTCCCTAGAGCTTTCTAGAAATAAATATTTTGAGATTCCACAGTATTTCAATGCTTCTCAAAGTTACAGTGCTTATAAATTGAAGAGTTAAAATCCTCCTCAACTCCAAAAGTTTCAGTGGGGAAAATATTCTGTGAGGACTGAGATGTTAATTTTTAGTTCTATATTCTAAGTCTGAGACTTTATAAATCAAAGCTCACTTTCATTTTATAAAGAAGAGACTGTTTCTAAAGTTTTATAGTCAGTTATAAATGATGTAATTGTTATAAATATTTCTATCTGATTATCTTTGTTACTAAAAAAATAGCCAATATTCCTTTTTAAAACAAGTTAAATATTTCTTCTCTTTACCCGTCTTCTCCAAATATTATCCTATTTTTATCTTAGGTTTTTAATATTTTGTTATTTTGTTATAATATTTAATATTTTGTTATTTTGTCATATAAAATGAATTCTACTTCATTTTGATGTAATTGTTCATGAAGTTTTTGCCTTATGATTTTAATGTTGACGTTGTACTTATTTTTTTTTAAATGCTGCTGAAAGATTACCATGATTCTTTTTTCAATAATCTGCATTTCTCTTTTTAAATTTTTAAAAATTTTTTATTAGATATTTTCTTCATTTACATTTCAAATGCTCACTCCCACTTCTTGGGCCTGGTGTTCCCCTGTACTGGGGCATATAAATTTTGCAATTAAAGGGGCCCTCTCTTTCCTATTTTCTTCTAAGTCAGGTTTCATTTACAACAGATTTTAATTTAACCAAGCCAATCTGAATATTTTAGCTCTGTCAAAAATAGTTAATTAAAATCCCTTCCAGTAAATTTGAAAACATAAACAATCAAATCCATAAATATAATACAAATTAAAATGTAGCTAATTATTACCCTTTAGAATCATAATAAAAACCACAATCCCAAGGTTTTAAAGTCTTCATAAGAACAATCTAGTAATATTAAATACCTATTTTACACAACTTGTTCCAAAATATGAAATAAGGGACAAAATGCATAGTTTCTTTTATAAATTTAATTTTATTTTACTGATTTTTCAAGTCAGTCCACCTCTGTAGCTCAGACATCCTCTAATTCAAAATTCTTCTATATCATTTCCCTGGCGACAGAATTAAATTTACCATGAGGAAATGTGAAAATGTCCAAATGACACCAGAATATGTTTGAGGTACACAAGGGTTATGTTTAGGTGATTGGCAATGGAACTCAGATCTCATAGAATTCAATGTGTTCTAATAGCAATTTAATATGTCTCGTGTCATTCTGAGGTCCTTGGTGTACATTTGATCACTATGAAAATTCAAACAATATAATATAATTACTTCTCCAATATACTCACAGTAATCTTCTCTAAGTTTGTTTTATAGCATTATTCATTGTTATAACACATGAATGTTTATTCATATTTATGATTTAATTTGAAGATTAGGAGGATTGTATATTAGAAATATCTGTCAATGATTATTAAACAATTGGAGGGAAATTTATTGGTTATCTCAGTTAATGGAAAAAGTTCTTACTATATTAACAAGAGACAAAATAAAAGCAATAGCAAATAATATGCTTGATAAAGTTTTCAATACAAATATTACTATATGTACACACACACACACACACACACACACACACACACACACACANATATATATATATATATATATATATATATATATATATATATATATATATATATTCCTGTATAATGGAAAGAGAAAATAAATAAATAAATAGATACAGAATCAGAAGAAGCATATACAAATTTTGTAAACAATGAGTTATTGACTAAGCATTTTATGAGTGGCCAGAACACAAGATTCATTCAAAAAGGTCAATGTTATTTCACTATCAGTAAAATCTGACTCATTTGTGTGTGGAGAAAAGATTTTGCTTGTTCACAAGGGCTGTTAGTATCAGAGTAAGAAACTTTGTTAATATTCTGTGGTCCCCTCTTCCATGCAGGCTCCAGGCTGGGATCAGTTCAGGTGTGTGTGTGGGGAGGCAGGCTTTCCAGCTAAGCCAGGCTTCTTTTGTTGTGCTAAACCACATCTGTGCTCCTCTGGAATGCTGCTACCTGTCCATGTGCCCCACCAGGATCCTGCTTCCAGCTGGGACATTCCACAGTGCTTGAGACTTTGGGCTACATTCCAGGCTCCTGCACACAACTGACTGTGGGTGGGGTCTTCCCTCTCAAAACCAAGAAAGAATTCTCAGTAAAATCAGACGCTTTGAATGGAGTGATTCATCTTGGCGTCCATTATTTCTCTCCTACCCTAGTCTCCTTACAACTCCAGTACCCCTTCCAGAGAACCTGGTCTGTTCTGTGGGGGGACCACGGGCAGTGGACCCCAACAATATTCTATTTAAAGGCTTTGAGTTTTCTATGTTCAGGATTCTTCCTCTATACCATTCCTCAACTCTCTCAACCTCACAAACACTATATGTCTAGAGATCACATAGACCTTATATGGACCTTATATAATTCTTCTATTGGAAATCTAGCACAAAGAACCAGTACAAAAATACTAATATCCTGGCTAATGCAGCGGTTATGTTAATCAATGTTAACTCAATTTCTTGAGCCAGATCCATGTTTTCTAAACAATACTAGAAAAGTTTTTGTCTTAGCTTAAGTCACATAATGTGCCATATACTTTTTGTATGCTGAATAGGTCTAAAAGAGTAAATAATGCGGTTTGTATTGTATACATGTACTGAAATGCTATAATTAAATCCACAATTTTGTACATTTAATATATGCTAAAATGTATTTTAAAATTAAATAATAAACATAAAGTTCATGCTTATCAGTCAAAATTATATAAGAAGTTAATAAAAATCCATTGACTTAAAATTTTTCGATTCTTAAAGCACACATTGTCTCAGTGGGTTTATTAAATTTTAATCTATTAGAATACTAAAACGAGAATATTTTTAATATAATATGAATAAAAATAATAACATATTACAAATAGTTTTGTGGGGGAGGTTGGTAAGGAACATACAGAGTATCACATCCTGGCCATGTTGTAAAAACAGGTCTTCCCACTGTTCTGTACTTAAGTTAAAGTCACTTTCTTGAAATGTAACGTGTGGATTCACTCCAAAGTTAATATGAAACTTGATAAATTGGCAATATAGAAACTAGTGAGAAATTGGAATATAAAGCACAACCCTCAAACTTTACTGATGACGTTGAAATTTGGAAATAACATTTTTGACATTATTAGAAAGCTATTGCTTAGAGACAGATGATATGCTATGCTATAGGATTGTGATCATTATGCCACAATGCCTGTTGTATGGATTGTTTGTTCAAACATGAGATCCTGTCATAAGGTCATGATATATTTTCATCTTAGTCTCTCTTTCTAGATTCTTTAAGTGTCTTTAATCTTAAAAACCAGGAAGAAGAACAATGCTATAGGAGAATTGCTTTATAAAATTTTGTTTGTGTGTGCCTCATTTTGTGTACATCCACACATGTGTGCAGGATCTCATGGATATTAGGAGATACTCGATACCTATATATACACAAGAGCAAAATGTGATTGGAACCACTGAGCTCTATCTTGACCCTGAAAACTATTTTGTTTATCATTGAAAATGGAATGTCCCCTTCCTAGAATTAAGAACAAAGCACACATTGAAAGAGTTAAAGAGAGCATTTGTGAAGTTGAATACAAAGGATGGACCCAANAGGTGACAAATGCCTGGTTAAAGACACCTCATCCATGCAAAAGGAAAAAGTCAGATAAACTAACTGAACATTGCTTTTAACAACTGACACCAAGGCAAATGGTCAGGAACAGAGAGAATGATGTCAGATCCTCAGTGAATTTTTCCTCAGGCAGACTGAACACAGAACAAATACAATAAATGCAAGTAGTAAACTAAAATGTGTGAGAAGGAAATGAATAATATGTTTAATGCTGTGTTTGGCAGAGATTCATAGATATGATAAAAAATAATGAAAAATACTATTTAAATTGAAGTACATTAATATAATTAATAATTTAAAATTATGGCTTCAAAAAATTCAATCAAGAAATATAAAAGACAATCCATATAACGGAATATAAATTTTTACAAAATATATTTCTTATTTTGAAACTGAATCTAAAGTATATAGAGAAACGTAAAACCTTTAAAAAGAAAGTAAAATTTTATAAAATACCAACTAGTGACTTCAAGGAATTTATAATTTTCATAGTTCACACGTTTGGCCCTGGCACTGACCTGCTTTCGCAACAGCTTTGGCCTCCCCACTCCTTGTGCACTCCACTGCTGTTACTACAGACACTCCACTGCTGTTACTACAGACACTCCACTTTCCACCCTGCAGAGGCTCCAGGCCTGTTGCTATAGTGCCCACCTGAATGTCAATAAACAGCAGCTGAAGCACAAAAAAGGAAGTATAATCATATAAACATACATTGAACATAAGAAGCCACAGGAATACATATGCTATGATTCTATTTATGACATATGTAAGAACAGGCCAACTTGATTAATATCTTGGAAGTCCTGGAAGCAGGATTCGTCAATGATGATAGATTCCTGCAATATACCATTGGGAAGGCTGAAGCAAAAAGGTCTCATGGTTAAGGACAACAGAGATATAGCCTCATAACAACAACAGATGTCAGACTGGCTTGTGCAATCAGTGGGGCAAAAGCTGCTAGGAATTTTAGAAAACATCTAACAAGTAAGTAGAGTGTTCTGCATACTGGAGTTTTTATAAAGGTGCTCAACTTATAAACTTTTATTGAGTTATTGTATATTTATAATATACCCATGCAGCTGTATGGTCATATAGATTGATAAAAGCATTACAAATCGATGCTAATGGATGTTTTATGAGTTAAATTTACTTCAAGATTCATCAACACAGAGCAATGCACTTCCATTACACTTGTCTTTTGATTATATGTGTTCTCTCTCTCTCTCTCTCTCTCTCTCTCTCTCTCTCTCTCTTCTCTTCTCTTCTCTTTACTGTGAGTGTTATATTTTCAGGAGAATGGATGGTTCATTTAAATGAATTGACAAAATTAGGAATGTTTTGATAGTTATTTGTGCATGAAGTGACTTGCATTTTTTTCTCCAGCCTTTGTCTTTTCCTGTGCTTGGTAATTGTATATTCTGTATCATCCGATGAATATGACAAGCACAGAAATAATGATTATATGCAGTTCACTCTTATACTTATTTTATGATAAATATAGCAGTATCCTGAATATATAGTGAACCCCATTATTTGTATGCTGTCTAAAAATTAATTTTATATTTATCCAAATAAGGTCAACAAATATCTCCTATGGCTGTTTTATTTCATGTACCTTTTTTAATAATAACAAATCTCAAATAATATACTCTTAAATGAATCCAAAACCATATTGAGCCTTAGTGCCAATTGGATTCTTTTCTTTACAGGCTGAGTGGATTTCCACCATTATCACTTTTCAGCTGAATCAGCTTGACCAAGATTCAATTCATTTTCAGCTGACATCTATTATTCAAGTAAAAATGGAAGAATTGGTAGCACAATGAACATCCAAACAGTCCTGAATATCAGAAATGTGTCTATTATTCCCTTAAACTTTCAGTCCTTTTCTTTGCACATTTCCTTAGTTTGTATTTTACTCTAACATGGTAGTGACCTACAGCCTCCCTCTAACAAATACATTTACACTTATTTGCATCTAACATGCTTGTGTTGTAAATTGTAATTAAACTGTTTCTTTTTCTTTTTTCTTTTAGAAATCTGTATTAATTTCTATGCTAGGAATGAAGAAAATGGCTGAATTTTTAAAGACCCCCTGTCCTTAGATGGAATTATGTTCTGTTGTCTATTGTATTTACACAAAAGCTACAGAAGTACAGAAAAGTTTATTTCAATCATTGCCCTACTGGTACAACTTTGGATATCAGGGTCTGTGCTCTTTAAAATCCATTGACTACAATAGAAAGATCTATTCGACAGCCTGGTCATTATGTTGGCAAATCATACATGTGATTGGCTTATGGATTTTGCTGATTGACAGGGGATCAGGGATTGAAATTTCTCTTATTTTCAGAGTTTGCTTTGTATGTGCCTGAGCTTGATTTTATTCTTTATAATGTGTTCAGATCTTCAAACCTCTTAGCTATTGTATTTATTTTAAGCCATGGCTGCTGTCAGCTACATAATCACACAGACATCCTAGATCTGAGAAGCAAGACAAATGATTCCTTTGTGACTTTATTGGTTTGAGAATGCTGAATTTGAAATATGTTTGATACTATTTTATTTTTTCAGTATGATGTATTAGCTACCTTAGAAAGGGGAAAGACTTTTACAGTCTTTTTGGAAATAACTGTGACATATCAAAGTGTCTAAAAAGGATAATGCAATCACAGGTGATTTTCATTACACTCAAAAGGGAAAATTATGAAAACCAAGGAAAGTAATTTGAAATATTTCATTAAATTTTTTAATTGGAGGAAAATTAAAAAGTAATGCAATCCTTTATTCATTTGGGTTTCAGAGGTTTCAAGGGATGGATTTGAGTGGATCTTGGATTTGTTTTCGATGACAAAATGAAAACCACTTCACATTTTGTGCCTTCAGTTTCTTTGTTTTAAGAACTGGACTCGGAGAAGTTATTTTAAAATTATAATTGACAATCTTCTACAGTCAACATGTAGACATAACCATTTGGGTGCATTTGGTACTTGTGTCATCACACTTAACTTTGATATTTATCTATGAAATATTTTATTTTGTAGATAATGATGCAATATTTAGTAGATAAATAAAATATATATATTTCCATGTGGTGTATATGAACATTTATACATCTTATAGATAAGTGAGTATGTTCCACAGAGTTAGTCTGGAGATTAGAGGACAACTTGCAAGAGTGAATCTTTTTCTACACTCTGAGTCCCCAGTATCAAACTCATGTTGTCAGGCTTGGTGGCAATCATCTTACTGGCAAACCCATCCTCCTACCCCAACTGCTGATCGACTAATGATCCTGAGAGAAGGGCTTTTTTCAGGACATCTATCTCATAGGAGTACAAACTATGCCATAGGTGAGATAAACATGTTCTGAATGAGATAGTTAGGAAAAGTTTTAACCAGCAACACAACTGTTTCTCCTTGACTCTAGTTCTCCATTATGTAAACCTCCTCACTTAAGGGTAGTGTATTTTCCTTGATCAATACCTGTGCTTCAGATGTACCTAGAGGCCAAACTTATCCCAGCCTTTGACCTGTCACGGGACATTTTAAAAGCTACTTTAGTCTCATCGACTTAGCTTAATGGTCTGTGGAAGTAGAGCATCATGTTTCTTCTTTATAAGGCTGTTAGAAGGTCTCAAAATGTTACTAGAGATGAAGCAGCCAAGACAACGCTGAGTATACCTTCACTCAGTGTGGCCCATCTTTTTATTCTCTTTGTCCTTCATTAAAATCACCCATTCCAGAGGTGACCTGAATATATCAACGATATCTTGGCTCACTTGGTGTGACAAAGCAGTCATGCCCCTGCTTTTAAATGGAGTACTGCAGGTGAGCTAGGATACCCATCTCTCCATAATAGGCTTTCAGATCTGATATGTCAATCAAATGAAAAAAAAAATCTCATTATGCTAAAAATTTTTTTTTCACTACAGCTTCTAAGTTCATCAATTGCATAGCACAATTTATTGACAGAATGAAACCTACTTGGTAAGTAGATATTTCACTGAACTGCACAGGTGTAAGCAGTTTAAAACATAGTACATAGTACTCCCATAGATTTAGACACTCAGCATCTACACACAGTACTGCCGGGCTCTGTGAAGAATGTCTGTGTATTGCTGTTAGCACTGTTTTTATATATATTAAAATGGTTAAAATATCTCAGTGACTATTTGGTTAAATTTACCTATAAACAATATAATTATTAGTGTAAATCTTAAGGTCAAATGTGGTAACATAGTTCATAAAGTGTTATGTAATGCAATCATGTTATAAAAATTTTAAAAAAATGCAGTGAGACTCTTTTGTCTTTCAAACTGTTGCTTTAAGGCTGTGAAATGGCTCTGTGGGAGGCTGCTGATATGCTGGACCACTTAAATTCAATTCCAGCAATATATGGTAGAAGGAGAGGATTCATTCCTGAAGCATGTCTTCTTACACTCATATCATGGCATGTATATGCTCATCAAATAAATGAATAAAATATTTTTAATTAAAGTATCTTGCTTTAATTTAGTTTGATTCTCAATGGTATTTTGTTTTTATTACAACAGTTACTAAGCTTGTTTTTATTTCATTTGTTTTTTTTTGTTTTGTTTTGTTTGTTTTGTTTTGTCATCAGACAAACTGCCCTAAATGATTAAGCATAGCTTTATGTAAAATAGAAAGAACTGTTCTCTCTCTCTCTCTCTCTCTCTCTCTCTCTCTCTCTCTCTCTCTCTCACANCTGCCTCTCTGCCTCTCTGCCTCTCTGCCTCTCTGCCTCTCTGCCTCTCTGCCTCTCTGCCTCTCTGCCTCTCTGCCTCTCTGCCTCTCTGCCTCTCTGCCTCTCTGCCTCTCTGCCTCTCTGCCTCTCTGCCTCTCTGCCTCTCTGCCTCTCTGCCTCTCAGGTAGTGGGATTAAACCATTGTCAACCATGGCCTAGCTGGTCTTTGTTTCTTAATTGACTCAGACTCCAAGACATGGGGCTCACACATTACATCTCCAGTTTATTTTCATGTCCTTTTCCAGAAACTCTTAAATTCAGCACTGAATTGTACTAATCAATGCTGTGCATTGAAAGGGAGTGCCATGCCATAATTGGTTGAGCGGTTCAAAACAGTTAAGTCACACTCTGAGAATGCTAAGTCAGCAAGCTAGCTAAAGGATTTTCGGAATTTATTAAACTTCATTCCTAATAACTCAAATCAAATGTGTAGTATCTAATAAATCCCAGGATACACAAGGCCTGGGATTTAATTGATACTCAGTGGTAACTGGAAATTTTGGTGAAGAATAAAAAGATGCTTTCTGGCTACAGACTTGTCTTCTAGTTAAACATAAGAAGCTGTGTGTGTGTGTGTGTGTGTGTGTGTGTGTGTGTGTAGTGATTGTGTGGTGCATATGTGGTGGTAAGAGGGCAGACTTGTGGAATCAGTTCTCTCCTTCCATCTTTCTTTTGGGATCTGAGGAATGGACTCAGGTCACCAGGCTTGCATGACAAGACTTTATCCACCTTGACTTGTGCCTACCCACCTCCTAGCCTAGTACTTTGCATTGAAATAGATCCTGACACACACCAAACTGTTTTGCAATATAGAATGAATTTCGAGCAGATACAGAAACAAAGTTCATAGTGAAGGAGTTTTTTTGATTGCTATTTATTCGTGTTGTCCTTTTTTCTCTTGAGTATTTTCAGATGGGAATACTGTTTGTCCATCTCTTGTCTTTACTACATACTCCCTCTTGATGATTCATTCTCTCCCCAGCATCCTCTCTTAATCACACACATAATAAAAAATTCAAATAAAGAAAAAGAAAATATTTTGTAGAATTTAACATCCAAGATTAATAAATATACACATATATATGTGTATATGCATATGTACATAAATGTGTATATGTTTATGTGTGTATATGTATATGTGTATATGTATGTATATGTGTATATATTTATATATGTTATGTATATATGTGTATATGTGTGCATATATATATGTGTATATGTGTATGTATATGTTTATGTGTGTGGCATAGTCTGTCTGAATCTATGCCATGCCTTTCCAAAACGAACCTTTCTTGTTTGCAATTTTGCCTCACTTTGGTTCCCTCTTCCCTTGCCTTTCACTGAGTGAGTCAGTAAAAGCAGGGCATACCAAGAAGTATAAAATCATGAAAAGCATATGCAATAGAAGAGCTCAGCTTGGAAGACTGCCAGAGACATTTGCTATTGGAATTTTAATGTCAAATAGCAGGAGATTTCCATCTATTTTTTTTTTTTCATCCAAAAGTTCATGGCCATATGTCAATCATCTTATCTGCCTTTGGAAATAACATAAAAGTGTTTCGATTTGGTTTTTCAATTAATTCTTCTCCATCACTGTATTCTCAAAAAATTCTTCCACAAATACATTTTTTAAAAGCCAAATTGGGATAAAAATTCTGTTCAGGTTCAGAGGGTTTTTTTTTGTTGTTGTTTGTTTGTTTTTGTTTTTTTTTGTTTTTTTTTTTGTTGTTGTTGTTTTGTTTTGTTCTCCAAGAGATTGTAGGTGGTGAGACTTTGAGGTTTAATTGAATTTTGTTCCATGTGATAATACTGTCCTTCCACTTTCTGGGGATTCCAAGAGTGAGTGAAATAAACACATTGTATGGACTGAAGAAACATTTATTGATAATCAACTGTTTTAATATAGTAGCACCTCAAACAGAGGAGCTTGTTGCTATAGTGTTCATTTATGCATCATTCAATGTTTCATAATTTACCATGTAAAGCATCTATTTATAAAATTATAGATAATATATGCATGCATTCAATATTTATTAGTCATAAGATATATTACATTAACCTTATAAAATCAGTTTACATCACCCTTTGAGGAGTCAGTGGTGAGAATTTGATTATTAAAAACACATTCTATCTCTGTCAGTGATAATTAAATTTGTTTTGGATGCTGCTAAAATGAATCAAAAATAAATTATTAAGAAATTTTTTCTTTAACATTTGCATGTGGTACTGGAAAAAATCCAGACTACATGACCTAATTATCTTGCTTAGTTAGGGTTACTGTAATGAAGCACTAAGACCAAAAGCAACATGGAGAGGAAAGGGTTTATTTCACCTATGGGTATGTAAAACATTCCATCACCAAAAGCAGTGAGGGCCTCTACTAACCCAGGACAGAAACATGGGGGACAGTAGCTGATGTGGGATGCTGTTCACTGGCTTGCTCTCCATGGTCAGCCTGCTTTCTTACACAACTGAGCACCACCAGCCTAAGGGTGGTCCCACCTACGTTAGTTTAGGTCCTCCATTCTGGTGATTCTAGCTTATGTTAGGTTGACATCACTTTCGCCAGTACATTATCTCTTTCCCATGCTGTTTGTTTTTTTTGTTTTGTTTTTTTTTTTTTTTCCATTTGAGCTCCATTCAGACCTAGCCTTACAAGTGCTATCATAGCTAATCTGCAAGTGCCTTCTCCCAGCATGTTTCTCTAGAAGCTGTTACTCTTTAGTTGTACCCATCACTCTCTCTAGTGGCTTGATAGGATTTTAGGAGAAGATAAAATAAGTTATGGAAACTGATTTGGGAAGGGCAGCCTTATCAGTTCTCCAGGCATATCCAAATGTACATGAATTACAGGTTAGGCTTGAGCAGTGACATCTGCTATTGTTTCAAAAGAATCATTAACCAATTTAAGGGCATGAGGTGCTATATTGTTCACTACCTTGCCAAATAATGCTGTTTTCCAGGCTTGTTTGAAATTATTTTTAGTGCCTTTCACTGTATACTGACCATATGTGATTGATAAATAAACCATTGCTGAGTGACTTAATGAAGATCTTTTTGAAACCGCTAATCACAGTTCTGCAGTGCACATACATAAGTGTGCATTACTCACATATTTATCCAAGAGGTACTACATAAGGACACATTTTATGTCTATTCCTATACATAGATCACACTGTACAATCACTATTGTGTCTTAGCAAGGATAAGAATTCCCCTCAAAGTCATGCAATGAGGACTGAGATGGGATGCTATCAGCAGGCTTTCATAGCATCTCCTCCTAATTTTCACTGTATTTGGCCTAATCATATACATCCTAGTGAGCTAAAAAAATCAGAATAATAAAACAATAGAGAGTGAAAGTATATATGAGAGCTTATATTCAATTACTCCTATGTACAAGCTAGGAGTTATATGTTATTTACATTATTTAACATTCACAACTATATTCATCAGTAAGCATTTTGTTTCTATAATACACATGCAAAATCATATCATAAGATCAGAATAAATATAACATGAAAAAATATGTTCTATTTCCTGGCTGAATCACTTTAAATGCACATGCTTAAGTGTTGAAATGAAAATGAATAAGAGAAATAGCTATCTATCAATAACTATGTGCGAGTGTGTGTATCCTCCATACATTTTTTCTCAGATGAGGTTTCATCAGAATACATGCATAAATAGAGTTTACAATTTAGCTGTAAGAATGCCTTGTACAGATAGATTAAGAGCGAATATTCAAGTTGACTTTGATAAACATGAGAAAGAGTTTTCTAGGGGTGTGTGTGTATAAAACAGCTTAAATTATGGAATTATTTGTTGACCATTTCTTAGAAGGGAAATTTGCCACCTTAAGTATAAAATCTTATGAAACTTGCTCTAAGCTATTAAGAAAATGAATATATAATGACACTTGTAATTACTTTATGCAAGGAACTTGACTAGAACCAAAATTGGAAGTGAAGCATAGCTTTAATACTTTAAGACCTTAAAGACAGTATGACTCTAAATACACTTTTATGTAAAAAGTATGTACTTAAGCTTATGCCCTCCCCTCTGTTGACATAATGGAATGCCAGCCATGATCAATGAGAGAGGTTCTGCTCTTTTTTATAATATTTTTTCTAATATATAGCCTTAAAGTTTGTACAAGAATAATACAATGAAAGGGCATTGACAAATGACTTATTTTCAACTTATTTTTTTTCTTATTAATAATTTCATCTTTTACAACTCAAATGATATCCCACTACACAGTTACCCCTCCACACAACCGCCATCATACATCTGCTCTCTCCCTCTCCTCTTGCTGCTACAAGGGTGATTCCCCTACCCACCCACCCTCTCCATCCCCACTGCTCCAGCATCCCCTAATGTTGAGGCATCAAACCTCCACAGAACCAAGGGCCTCCCCTCCAATTGATGTCAGACAAGGCTATCCTCTGCTACCTATATATCTGGAGACATGGATCACTCCTTATGCACGCCTTGTTGGTGGTCTAGTCCCTGGGAGCACTGGGTGTTCTGGCCAGCTGACATTGTTCTTCCTATAGGGTTGCAATCCCCCTCTGCTCCTCCAGTTCCTCTGCCAACTCCCCTACTGAGGTCTCCTATACTCAGTCTGATGGTTGGCTCCAAGCATCCATATCTGCACTGGTCAACTGCTGGCAGAACTTCCCAAGGAATAGCCATACCAGGTTCCTGTCAGCAAGTACCTCTTGGCAATAACAACAGTGCCAGAGTTTGGTGTCTGCAGACAGTAGTCTGGAGCCTCAGATGAAGCAGCCCCTGGATGGCCCTTCCTTCAGTCTCTACTGCATTTTTTTGCCTTTCCGTTCGACAGGGACATTTTTGCATTAAAAACTTTGAGATGGGTGGGTGGCCCCAAATCTCGACTGTGGGCTGTGCTTACATACTAGAGGTGATCTCTACAGGTTCTATCTCCACTTAGCTGTGATCTTTCAGCTAAAGTCATCACCATTGGGTCCTGGGAGCCTCCTGCTTCCCTGGCATCAGGGATCCTCCAGTGGCTATCCCTAGCTCCTTACTGCAACATATTTTAATTTGATTTTCTGATCCTCTGTACCTTTCCCAGATTCCCTCCAGTACCCGATACCGCCCCTTATTTCCAGCTCCTCCTCTCTTCTTATCAGGTCCCCACTCTTTCCACCTCCCACGATCTTCCTGTTTTCCCCCTCAGTGCAGGACTGAAGCATCCACACTCTTCCTTCCCTCTAAATTCCATATGGTCTATGGATTATATCGTGGACATTGTGAGGTTTTGGGCTAATATCTACTAATCAGTGAGTACCTACCATGTGTGTTCTTTTTGTGCCTGGGTTACCTCACTCAGGATGATATTTTCTCCTTCCATCTATTTGCTGAAAATTTCATGAAGTCTTTGTTTTTAATAGCTGAGTAGTACTCCAGTATCTCTAA
Organism: Mus minutoides; assembly: GCA_902729485.2. Lineage (NCBI taxonomy): Eukaryota > Metazoa > Chordata > Mammalia > Rodentia > Muridae > Mus > Mus minutoides. Next base: position 25,391 of record CACVCL010015029.1, on the reverse strand, counting down.
TATAAGCTCACAATTAAATGGAATAAAGCATTTTCTTTCTACGAAAACAAAGATACACCATTGTAAAGATTAGCAACAGAGACGATATTGCAATAATTTTCTTTAGAAATGATATGATGCTACATGGAGAACTAATGCTCCAATACTTTGTAGTTTATCACTGTAGCCTCTTGAATGTTACTGAGCTTCACATAGATGTTGTAGCGATGCTTTATACTGAAATATTTTGTTTCTGTGTTACTTACATGTCAACAAAGTGACTAACGCTACCCTTACCTGTGATGCCACCTTTGAAATCCCCAAAATGCTCAGTAAGCAACACTGCTTGGCTTGCATTTCCCTGAAGTAAAAGTAGAAACAATTTGTTAGATCCATATAATTGACTTCAGTATTAATTTCCTTTGAACTTAGGCAACACTTTTGATTGAGCACATGAGAAGTGCTGTATGCTAAAAGTCCCTTAGGATGCAACCATAATACTTCCTTGTGACACATTTCTTCATCTTTGTCCTACTGTTTTTATCATAACTATGCTGCACCTTTGACAATATGAACTGTAATGAATAGTGTTGCAAGTTATTCACATTTTATGGAAGACGTCATCCAGATGAACAAACCATAACTGGAACATGTAGGCATGTCCAAAAAGAGAGTCATTTTACCAAGATACTGAAACAAATTATGCATATCTACTATAGCAGTGATATAGCACCAGGCACCATCATACGTCACTACTAGTTAATAATCTACAGCAGCATCCCCAATAAAAGAAAAATTCTAAAAAGCTCTGTGAAAATACAACCTCAGGAAACTGCCCCATGTTTCAACTGGGCCACTGTCTACAAGCTTCTTAATAAATTCAGGGCTGGAGAACATCAGAACACTAGCTGCTATTCTAGAGTTTGAATGACAGCATTCACATTATAGGTCACAGCCTTCAGTAACTCCAGTTCCAGGAGATCTAATGTCCTCTTCTGGTACACATAGATACCAAGCACAAACACAGACATATTCGATGGCATACAATATATGTAAATAATTAATTTTAAAAAAGAGAATTTGGCTTGTCTTATGTTTCCTTTCCTTCTCCCTCTCTTCCCTTCCCTTCCTCTCTGCCTTTGCCCCTGTCTCTTTCTATGTTTTTCTCTTTCCTGCTTTCTCTTTCTCTTTCTCTCTCTCTGTCTCTCTCTCTCTGTCTCTCTCTCTCTCTCTCTCTCTCTCTTCCTCTTCACCCTCCCTCTCTTACTACAATATGCATTTTCCTGACAATCATTTCTAAAGGTTGGACAGACTATCCATGTAGACTATATGTACCTAAAATAAGATCTTGTACCTAGAAGTGACACCCACTAATATACCCCACTGTCAAAAAGTTCATTCTTAAGAGTCTAGAATGAATATTATCAACCCACAGAGATTGTAAAACAAATTGTTTATCCATTAAAATTTTCTTCTAAATGTTTTTCTATATCTTCTCTATTAATTTTTGTAAGCTTAAATTTTTTTCTTCCCCTAACTCCTTAGCTATATACTTTCTTCTTCTTCTTCTTCTTCTTCTTCTTCTTCTTCTTCTTCTTCTTCTTCTTCTTCTTCTTCTTCTTCTTCTTCTTCTTTTCTTCTTCAAGTTTTTCTTAGTTTCATTTTATATCTTTGGTGTTATGTTCTTCTGAATTCATAGTTTCTTCGAATTGTACTTTTTACTATTCAATCACTGGCTGTTTTCTAAGTAATAACAGTTTTCATCTCATATACCCCACACCTCTCTGTCTACAATGACAAATTTAATTATTTGGATATTATTATCTCCACTTGATATTTAAATCTAGGTTGGTTATATCTTTATTATTCTCAATCCTGTCTGTTTTCACATTTTCTTTGTTACTTATGTGTTTCATGATGACTTACAAAGTATATTTACTCCCTTCTAATAGACCGAACAAATCTACATTACTATCGTATTTGTATGATGATGAAAGAGATTTGTATAGATTTGTACATGCCTTTTACAATTAGGAAACCAAATAACTCTTAATGAAACCACATTAAAAGTAATTTTTATAAAGGTTTCATGGAGGACTCAAAGAGGTCCTCTCTTATGGTGTCCAGTCATGGTGAGAAGTTTAGTAGTACCTGCCTGGAACTCTGTCTCCATGTATGTCAAGTAGTGTGGGTCCATTTTCAACTTCTATTAAATATGGAGAAGACTTGCAGCTTCAAAAGGCAGCCTTATTTAAAAATCCAACAAGTGATACTGGTTCTGCTATCCTATAGTATCTTGCCTATCTAATTTTCTTAAAGTATTTATCACATTTCAATAAGCCATTCAACTCAAAATCTTATTTACACTACATATGAACTCTTGAGGACATGGAATTCTTTCATTTTGAATTTCTAGCATTTAGTATTGAAACTGATAAATTATATGTAGTAAATAAGCATAGAAAAAAACAGCAACTATATTTAAATCTTTTTTTAAAAGTACCTGCTTTTAATGACTCCCTATCATGGTTGCTGTTTAACTTACCTAAAATTAATCCTTATGGAAAAATTTAAAAATTATCGTATATTTGTATTTCAAGTGTTTACCTGCTTCTTGATCCTGGCTCTGAGAATTTTTCACTTCATCCCTCTTCCTTTGCCTCTGAGAGTGTGCTCCCTCACTCACTCCACCTCACTCACCCAGTATCCATGCTAACCACCCCCTTCCCCTACAGCATCTCCCTTCCCTGGGACATCAAGTAGCTACAGAATTAGTGTATCCTCTCCTACTGAGGTGACACACGGCAGTTCTCTGCTACATATGTACCTGGGCCCACAGAACTGTCCATGGATGTTCTTTGGTTGGTGGCTTAGTCTATTGGTGCTCCCATGGGTCTAAGTTAGTTGATATTGTTGATCTTTGTTGTTGTTGGTGGTGGTGGTGGTGGTTTCTTTTTTTTTTTTTCCAATTTTTATTAGATATTTTCTTCATTTACATTTCAAATGTTATCCCGAAATTCCCCTATACCCTCCCCAATCCCCCACCCTGTTCCCCTACCCACCCACTCCCACATATTGGCCCTGGCATTCCCCTGTACTGAGGCATATAAAGTTTGCATGACCAAGGGGTCTCTCTTCCCAATGATGGCCCACTAGGCCATCTTCTGCTACATATGCAGCTAGAGACACGAACTCTGGGGATACTAGTTCATATTGTTCTTCCACCTATAGAGTTGGAGACCCCTTCAGCTTCTTGGGTACTTTCTCTAGCTCCTCCCTTGGGAACCCTGTGTTCTAATAGCTGACTGTGAACATCCACTTCTGTGTTTGCCAGGCGGGGTTGCCATCCTCTTTTGCTCCTTCAATCCTTCCACTAACACTTCCATAAGGGTCCTGACCTCAGTAAAATGCTTGGGTTTAAGTATCTGCATTAGTTGCAGTTAGCTCCAGTGAGGGACTGTCAGAGGACAGCCATGCTAGGCTACCATCTGCAAGTACAACACAGCTTCAGTCATAATGTCAGGGTTTGAAGACTGCCAATGGGATGGATCACAATTTGGGCTGGTCACTGGATGGCCTTTCCTTCAGTCTCTGTTCCATTTTGGTCCCTGCATTTCTTTCTGACAGGAATAATTCTGGGTCCAATCAAAATGGCTAAGATCAAAAACTCAAGTGACAGCAGATGCTGGCAAGGATGTGGAGAAATAGTAACACTCTTCCATGGCTGGTGGGATTGCAAACTTGTACAATCACTCTGGAAATCAATCTGGCAGTTCCTCATAAAATTAGAAATAGTTCTTCCTGAAGATCCAGGTTTACTACTTCTAGATATATACCCAAAAGATGATCCACTAAGGACACATGTACCACGATGTTCATAACAGCCTTATTAGCCAGAAATGGTAAAATTCCTTCAAAAATCATTAAGTTCTGGACTGTAGGATGCTAGGTTTTTAAAATTACAATTTCTTGGAAAGCATGCGCTGAACATCCTCAAGAGGTATTTATTCAGATAACTCAAAACATAGCAGATTCCCAGGAGGCTGGAGTTAAAGAAATACTTAAGTATCATATTCTCCAGGACAATGTGTGTCCATTTTCTTCAACGGAAGTGTGAGGCAATGAGTTGCTCACGGCTTCACTTGACAGATGAACTTTCTTTCATCTCTCTCAAAGCTGTTGCACTCATATCTTTCATCTGATTGTGTTTTCCTATATCTTGGAGCTCATAAACACAGACATGATATGAGATACAAATTTCTTTTTATCCAGAGATAATAATCACCTAAAGAATCATGGTCATTATGGATTATTCAAAGTCTCTTGGAAGACTAAGAGTTTGCATCTATGTGTATCATATAAAGTTGATAATATTTATGATACATATAAATTCAGTTATTATAGTCTCTAGTCCAAATTTACATTGCCTGAAATGAATTTGGTCTGATTTCTCTTGACTGTTTCAATTAATAATTAACCATACACTTATCACAGAGTAATTAGGTACATCTCCAATGAAGTAACATATAAATACTGTACTAAATATACTTTACATTCTTCTTACATTTTTATTTATTTACTTATTTATTTATGTGCATGCCCTTATATACTCATATATTTGCAATATGATGGGTATTTGGAAATTAGAGGACAACTTAGATGAATTGTTTCTACCCTTCCACCAAGTATGTCTTATTAAAGTCATGTCATCAAGTTTTGTGACAAATGACTTTAAAAACTGAGACATCTTGCTGGACTTAGAGGTCATTTTTGGAAATGTGGGGCAGAAAAAGTAAAAGACTGCAGGAACAGAGTAAAGAAAGTCCATGTCCAACTGGTCTTGTCTTATTCAGTTTACTTTAGGATCTTCATCTTAATATTCCTTAATATTTCTGCATTTCATGGAAATGAGTTATTAGAAATATTCTAGGACTATGAGCTGCAATACCCATGGATCCCCATACTATGAATAACAAACATCCAGTTTATAATGCAAAACATTATATTGTTAGAGCAACATTAACATAAAATTTATTATGACAATAAAAACACAGTGGAATCTTTTCCAAATATATTCCTTGTGAATAAACATTGTTTGAACTCAGAATAATTGTGTGCCTCAGGGCATAGCCCTACCTATTGAGAGGGTAATTGCACTTATAGAAACTCTCCTCAGGAAAATACCTGCATTATATTAAGGGAAATAGAGTCATAAAAATGTTATTTATATAAATTTTGTGATGATAACCAAAAAAAAAAGTCATGAAAGCAAACAATATTGCAGTTTGGCACCCAATGAGATAATATATTGGTATGAAAAATGTTATGCTATAATAATCAAGGAACTTGACAATCATAATTGTGTGTATGCAATGTCATAGTTAATCTTAATTTTTCAATTTTATTCGACTGAGACGTGACTAGTGGGTTAATAAAGCCCAATTCTGGTTTTGTCCCTTAAAGTGTCAACAAAGAAATAGAAGTCTCACTTTCAGTATGGGTAGGACCATGTATAGATAGGAAACCCAGACAGAATAGACCAGCTACAGCCATGGTCTCAGATGACCCTGCTACTATTCACATTTGTGATAGACCTTGGCATCATCCACACAATGTTGGTTTGAAGGTTTGCAGTTACAAAATGATACAATTTTACACTGGATTGCAAGAAGGATTGGGAAGCTGAATAGTGCATAGCAACTTCAGGATCCTTGTAAGGCTCACCTGAGAATATGATTGAGGACAATGAAGCTGAATATGCAATGGGAACCCTGGGAAAGTAGATATTCCAAAGGACACTGCAAGTACTGACCACAACAAGCCTAAAAGAGATATCCTGTGGTACAGAACTAGTAAAGTGTATATATTGCAGCAATAAGAGTGAATATCACACCCTGTACTCTAGGTACTATGCGCAATGTTTAATGTTTAATATTTGCCTTGCTGTGATTGGAACTTGCTTTGTGTCATACCTTGCAATGGTCCCACTTCTTTTTGAATAAAAATTTATGAAGTTATGAAGTTATACTATTTTATCATCAAAATATATAATTCAACTTTCATTCTGTCAGGTTCTTACAGCTTAAAAAATTGATTTGAGTCTCATAGGAGACTTTGAACTTGGTCTTGGACCATATTGAGACTCGTAAGATTATGAGTTCTCTCAAAATGATGACAGTTTACTCTGTGAAATGTATATGAGCTTTGAAAATGTACACATACAAATCTATGCTTGGATTTGCTGTTTTCTCCATACAAGCTTGCATGCTAGAGTCTTGATCAACAAATGTTCGTCTTATATCTGAAAAATTTGTATGATGAATAGAAACATCCATAATTTGGGGAGAATATTTATTTGAGCCAAAAGAATGTGAGTTCTTGCCCGCATGCACTTATGTGTGTGTGCGCGCGTGCATGTGTGTATGTGTGTGTGTGTGTGCATGTGTGTGTGTGTGTGTGTGTGTGTGTGTGTGTGTGTGTGTGTGTTAAATTTCCTATATAGGTAACACCAAACTCAGCTTCTTAACATCTGGAAGTCATGCTTCAAAATTATAGAGTCAGGTGTCTAGGTGGCTTTCTGGTTTAGTATATGTACCCTCTAAAGTCGTAAAAATTATGAAGGCCATTTCCTTCTTTAGGAATAAACTTGAAGTTCAATTTTTGACAAGCCTGTCACATAGATAACATGAGTCAGAGTAATACAAAAACTTTTACTTTTCTTGAGCTTGTAAAACTGAGTGGAGCAAACATTTCATATTGGATTCAATTCAATGAAGAAACTAATGTACATATACTATCCATCAACTCAAGACAGGGAAATCCAAGACCGTGATAAGAAAAAGAAAGTGTCTCTTGATAGAAATGAACTAGATAACATAAAAGCAGAAGTGTCAGCAATTATTTCCTTTTGGGCTTTAGAAACTCTCAACTTTTACTGAATGAATTTTCAAGTTCTTCTATTTTGTGTTCATGGCTATAGCTTCTAAGACTCTACTATGATAGTCCTAGTTGGGTCCTAAAATGGCATGCCAAAAATTTGGTGAATCAAACTGGGATAGAGCAAGTAAAATCATGATGTGGGAATTGTTTGTTGGTGGTGGTTGCTGTGTTTGGAAGACTATTAATTCTGGAACCAATAAAATGAAGAATAGAGCCTCAGAAGATATGTCAGTCCTGATGAAATCCACAATGCCTTGGGATTTCTCCCGTATTCTCATAGCTCAAGAATAAAGGAGAAAACACTCCACATTTGTAGCTGTTGTTGATGAAGTCGTCACATAGAAAATCAAGTCACCAGTTAGATATAATGCATAGGAATGTTTAACAATTGCATAAGACAGAATGTGTGAAAGGAAAGACTGTTCTTCAAAACAGTACCTTGATGCTATAATATAAAGGCAGACAGAGAAATTAGGAAATCTATAATGGATGTTGCATTTGTGTGGCACTTTTGGCCTATAACCCCAGCTCTGAGGAGGCTGAAGCAGGGGGATTATTACATAGTAAGACCACCTTCATTACCTCAAAGAACTTATTTCAAAAAAATTCTCCTAAAACAAGCACAGATAAAAACCAGTTACCAAAAAGATCATTGATGAACTGATTTCATATATTGAAGATAATGTAACAAGGAAACCATATTCTGAAATCAAGTACCCACTTATAAAACTTATTCATTTTGCTTGTGTCTTGGTATATGTGTGTGTATATGGTATGCCACTACGTTCATACAGAAGATGGAAGACAAGTTTGCAGAGGTTGGTTTTTTCATTCCACCCTGTGGTTCCAGAGGATGTAACTCAAGCCTTCAGGCTAGGTGACAAGAGTCTTTCCCAGCACATCCTGATTAATAATACTTAACCAAAGCAATTTAAAACCTGAAATATAAGATTTTGTTTTTCTGTTTGTGTCTGTTTAGTTTGGTAGTTAGAGAATATCCTCTATGTTCTAGACTTGACTCAAGTTCAATATGTGACCCAAGCTGACCTCGAATCTAGTCATCATTTTCTTGTTACAAGTTGCTCAAGTGCTGGAACTCACAAATATGCACCATTGTGCCCATTGTCTGCCTTCTTCATTGTCAAAAAGTAATATATGTATATGATAAGGAAACAACAATTGTGAGACAATGCCATGCCCAGCTCAATAATAAATCATTAAAGTATACCCCTTAACAATATTTATATTTTGAGATTAAGAGGCAGAAATGTCATATTTGAGCCATCCACAAAATATGATATATGCCAATTGCTCCCATGTATATATAAGTTATTTTTATAACCATGATGTATGCAGTTTTTAAAATCAAATTTTAAACTCTATTTAGTCAGTAACAAAAATAAAGCAGATGAATATAAGCAGAGAAGTTGGAAAAGCAACCATATTCAAATAGTTCTAATACTCCAAGACAGAAATAGCTCCTGTGTGTATGGTAAATATGAAAACTTCAGTTTTGTATCACTGTAATGCTATGTAGCATCTCATTTAATCAACATAAGGGGTATCAGTGGGTCTACTTTTATCCAGGTCAGAACCCCATGCAAATTTCTTTTTTTTTTTTCAACTTTTATTAGATATTTTCTTCATTTACATTTCAAGTGTTATACAGAAAGTTTCCTATACCCTCCCCCCTCCCGGCCCTGCTTCCCTACCCACCCACTCCCACATCTTGGCCCTGGCGTTCCCCTGTATGGGGGCATATAAAGTCTGCATGACCAAGGGGCCTCTCTTCCCAATGATGGTCAACTAGGCCATCCTCTTCTATATATGCAGCTAGAGACATGAGTACAGGGGGTACTAGTTAGTTTATGGTTATTCTTCCACCTATAGGGTTGAAGACCCCTTCAGCTCCTTGGGTACTTTCTCTAGCTCCTTCCTTGGGAACCCTGTGTTCCATCTAATAGCTGACTGTGAGTTTCCACCTCCATGTTTGCCAGGCATTGGTATAGTCTCCCACGAGACAGCTATATCCGGGCCCTTTCAGCACTATCTTGCTGGCATATGCTATAGTGTCTATGTTTGTTGGCTGATTGCTACCTTAGAGGACTGTGGGGAACTTAATCGATGAAGTTGGAGGAACATTATCCTTCTTCACTGAAGTGAATTTGAAAGTAGGTTTTACTTGCACAAGTAGAAGGCATTGTTTTTGATCCTTTCAACTCATGACTAGTGTAGATTGTATAAATTCAGTGAAGTTTGAAATCCATATTCTAGCACATAGTGCTTTGTTATTGGTAACTCAGTTGCAGAAGCCAGTCTTTCCTTTTAAATCTGTAACAATTATTGTTTGTTCTATGACATGTTCTTAAGGATTGGGAATTGCTATGCTCAATACCAAGATAATTTAAAGTATCTGAAATGATTAAAATTTTTAAGCCACTGATTTAGTAAAAATTCATCCAGAACCTTAGATGTAGTATACATATGTGTGTGTGTAAATATATATATATATATATATATATATATATATATATATATATATATATATACACACACACATACACACACACATATATATATATATATATATATATATATATACATGTACATATATACACATATATATATACACATATACACATCCATGTATATACACTCATAAATACATATATGCATACATATATACATACATATATATATACACACATATATGTATATAGATACACACACACACACACACACACACACACACACATATATATATATATATATATATATATATATATATATATATATGCAAGTATATACATGCTTGGCATTTATTTGTCACTTCTGTTTATAATTGATGACTCAACAAATGTAAGGGTACAGTGTAGACACAGAACCACTGTAGAGAAAGGTATGCCATTCTATAAAGTTCATAAATTTGTAAGTAGTGGTTTAGGTATTAAAATAAGTGAGTCCTTTGAAATATCATAGTCACTATGATTATTGAATTTGGTTATATTCATAGTTATAATGAATGAAATTGCTTAGAAAGAGTTAATAACTGAATTAGAAATATTTTTTTAAAAAATATTTATTTACTTATTGTTTTGATTTTGAGACATGGTCTCTCTATAAGGACATTGTGCATTTTAGAAACAGAAAGGAGGGTATTGAATGTGGACAGTAACATAACTCACTGCAAGAGGACAGCAGTTGCTGAGGCTAAATATATGCAGTATAAATCTATAGTGACTAGCATTCATAACAGTTACATTCCAGTAAATTGCGTTAAGTAGATTATTTTTCTACCATATGTTATTAAAACAGAAACATAATTGGGATAACTTTACGCTCTGTTTTCATCATTCGCTGTTTTACAAGTATGAGTTCTTCTTAAGTGTAGAAAGTACTTCAGAGAGGATATATTTAAGCCAAATTGTTGAAGCCCAAGATATGGAATAACACACGAGATAAGCAAATGCCAACATTTGGAGAATGAGTGAAAATATCGTGAGAAGAGAGGCTAATGTTGAGGAGTAGGGGGTGATCTAAACTGTTGGCACTTTCCCTAACAACCTTGGAAAACTTCCAAGAAGGCTTCATCCAAGGGAAACCCTAATTATTTCATATGTTCCTCTGGAAAGCCAACCTCTGCCATCTCTTTCCTTGAAGTGAAGCATTTAGAAAGGTTAGAAAACTCATGGAGTAAGTTACAGAGACAAAGTTTGGAGCTAAGACAAAAGGATGGACCATCCAGAGACTACCCCACCCGGGATCCATCCCATAATCAGTCACCAAACCCAGACACTATTGCATATGCCAGCAAGATTTTGCTGACAAGACACTGATGTAACTATCTCGAATGAGGCTATGCCAGTGCCTGGCAAATACAGAAGTGGATGCTCACAGTCATCTATAGGATGGAACACAGAGCCCCCAATGGAGGAGCTAGAGAAAGTACCCAAGGAGCTGAAGGGGTCTCCAACCCTATAGGTGGAAGAACAATAGGAACTAACCAGTACCTCCAGAGCTCATGTCTCTAGCTGCATATGTAGCAGAAGATGGTCTAGTAGGTCATCATTGGGAAGAGAGACCCCTTGGTCTTGCAAACTTTATATGCCCCAGTACAAAGGAATGCCAGGCCCAAGAAGTGGAAGTGGGTGAATAGGGGAGTAGGGCGGGGGGAAGGTATAGGGTACTTTTGGGTTAGCATTTGAAATATAAATAAAGAAAATATCTATTAAAAACAAACAAACAAAACACAAAACAAATAAAAAAAACAAAAAGAAAGAAAGAGAGAGAGAGAGAGAGAGAGAGAGAGAGAGAGAGAGAGAGAGAGAGAGAGAAAAGTGCAGTAGGTGACTGTAGAAAGTGCTGCCTCCCATGGAGAAAATGGCTAGGCTCTGAAAGTCTGCCTGCACAGCAGGGTGACAGAGGAAGTCCATAGTGGAGGCAGACACTGGCAGAGTGAATTTTTCTCTTAGGACCTCAACATATTTAACAAAATTCCCACAGGGAAGAATTCTTCATGATTTTTTCTCAGTAATACACTGTGTAAGTCAGAAGGTAAATGAAGCCTCATAAAAGGTTGCTTTTTTTTTTTTAACATTAAAACCTTTTTATTATCGGTATCAGATTTGCGATTTATATAATCCTTAAGGCTTAAACTACTAAAACGTGAGCCAATCCTGGAAACATAGACTTTACCCAAGCTTAGGTAAGTAAACAGAAGAAAACTCATTGTTTTGCTTCCATGCATCAACATATATTATCAGGTTTGCGCTGGAGGCACAACTCACACATGAGTATAGTTTTCACCCTATAACAAAGATGCTCTTTTTTGTAATCTAGAGCAGTCATTCCAGATATAATACAGGTTAAAATATAGTGAATAAGTAACCATGAGGTTCCCAAACCCAGTTGATATATCCATGATACAAATCCTATATCTATGCCTCAGGGAACAAGCTAAAACATGGGGCATTAATATTCTAAGACCTAAATGACTAGGATATCAATTATGAGATAGTTTTTTTTATATTAGATTACAAAGCTGTATCCTCAAAATCCCCAAAACAGTATCACCTATACAAGAACTGCGTAATAATGAAGACACAAAATTTTGTATTATTAATGGGGAGAAATTTACAATGTCTATCTTCTAGACATCTAGTATTATACTGACTGAGCAGTCTTCATTCAGAAACATATATGTCTAAAACAGTTTGTAGATAGATGCAATAATAATTAGAGCAAAAATAGGTGTAGAATTTGAAGAGAAATTCTATGGGAGGGTTTGGCCATTTCTGTCCCTTCCCTCACCTGCCTTGGGAGACCTCTTACGTAAAAGCTACGACGTAAGTTAATTTCGTTGTCGGAGAGACATCAAGAAGGAAGACAGAGACCTAACGGATTAAGGGAAGTTATGAGGTTATTGTCAATAATGAAAGAGTTTATACGGAAGACCACTTTATAGGGTATGAATGAAATGTTTATAAAAACTCTATTATTCTTATTTCTTTTTTATCTCTGCCTTTATCTCTTAAAATAAAGACCATAATTTGCTAAGATTAAGAGAGAAAATGTAATTAAGAAATCTATCCAAACACAGACAAAATTGGTTTTGAGTTTAGAAAAAAAGAGGTAAATTTTAGATTGAATTGTCTCAGCCTCTTTAATTTATATGTCTTTTACCAAAACATAAAAAAGTAGGTTTTAATGTTATTTAAACTTTCATGACATTCTTTACGTGGTCTAACTAAAACAAATTATATTGAAAATCAAAGTTTTTGTGAGTGTGTTGCAAGTTTTTCCCCTAAATGTCCAAGCCCTTACTCTAATAGTTTTTCTATTTTATATCATTTTCTCTCTCTCTCTCTTTCTTTCTCTCTCTCTCTCTCTCTCTCCCCCTTGCTTGCTTATATTTTTGTATTATACATGAATAAGAATAATTATCTTCCCTTATAAAAGAAATGTCACAACTGG